>MU628695.1:0-32810 GCA_025688805.1 Aspergillus egyptiacus
CTTCCCCCCCAGAAACGACATAGACGGCATGTCACCGGATACTGACACGTATTGAATTCCACTCTGATCACTCGCTCACGGAATGCCCAACGTCCCGCTGGATCGTCAGTGTGGCAGGCTCTCCTTTTCCACAATCGGCATCATCGGCTGCATCTATCTCGCCTTATACCTCCTCACACTGCACTATTATCATGACATCAGCTATCGCGATCCCACATCCTATTTCTTCGATCCCAGTCGAGCATACACAAGACAGTATTCCTCGAAACGGGTTGCCGAAGCAGAAACGTTTCTCAGCTCGGCCAGCAATATAGAACCCCCAGAAAGGTCTTCATGGGAGAAACCGAGGTTGTGCGTGGGCATAGTGACGGTTCGTCGGAGAGGAGACCAATATGTCGGCTTGACGGTAGCGTCTCTACTGGATGGCCTCAGCGACTCGGAAAAGAAGGACATTCTCCTGTATCTCCGTATTGGGAATACAGACCCAACAGTGCACCCGATCTTTTCAGAGAAGTGGGTGGAGACGCTACCGGATCGTCTATTGACTTATTCGAAAGACGACCCGGACTATGGCCTGTTACAAGACTGGGAAGAAGGTGGATGGTATCGAAATAAAACCATTTATGACTATACAACTCTGATGAAGGACTGTTATGAGACCGGAGCGGAATATATCGCGATGATCGAAGACGACACCTTGGCGGTCAAAGGCTGGTTCCCTTCAGCTTCGCATGCTCTTGATACGGCTCAGGCGCGGGCTGCCGGTCAGGACTGGCTCTATCTTCGTCTCTTCTATATTGACGGCCTCCTAGGATGGAATTCCGAAGAATGGCCGAAATACTTAGCTTGCTCTTTCATAACCTGGGCATTGCTTACAGGGGCAATGGTTCTCGCCAAGAACAGAGTCCAGACCAAGCTTAGATCGTTTCCGATGAGTGCTATCTGGCTAGCCTCTGGCGTCTTTATCCCCGCTGCTATTATGCTCCACTTCATGGCAGGCCGACAAACAATGTGGCCAATATCGCCTGGTGTGCATGAGATGAACAAGTACGGTTGCTGTTCACAAGGCCTTGTCTTCCCTCGGTCTATTGTACCGCGTTTCCTTGACCTGACCGACTTGACAACTGACTGGCTAGTTGATATGATGGTCGAAAAGATCGCAGATGCGCAGCAATGGACGAGGTGGGCTATTGTACCGCCCTTATTGCAACATATTGGCGCGAAGAGCTCAAAGGGCTATGGGTTCGATAATTCGGCGAAGACTATTTGGAATTTTAGATTCGAGGAGTATAATGTTTAGGTGTCTTCCAGGGTTCTTGCATTGTCTACGGAACTATCTACGAAGCCACAAATTCACGCTGACAGGGCCATGTCATACATGCAACCTCATTTTGGTAATAGCGTACAAGCTACTGAGCTCTATTCCCACCCATTGTGGAGCCTCTGTCGATACTCTGCAATCATCTCCGCGGTAATATTGCTCCCTCCACAAACAACGATAACAACTCGGGTCTCAGCCGTAAGGTCAGGCACGTACTCCTTCAACTTGGAGGACGACCCGACCTCAGCACTAATCCCACAAGCCAGCTCAACCTGAAGCCGCAGCTTATCTGCCAAACTAAGAACACCTTTCGCAGCTTCTGCGTCGGAACCGACAACACTGACGACATGCACTCCGGCGGGCGGAGACTGTGCGTTCTTCAACGTCTGTGGCGCAACCTGCAAGGCCCCTAGCGATGTAGCGAGAGACGTGATGGCAGGAAGTGGTTGAAGTTCGCCTTTTCGGAGGGCTAGAGCTAAGGAATCCGTCCCTTTCGTTTCAACTGCCAGCACGCGGACCTGCCCATCATCCGGTGCAGATTGAGACCGCTGATATCGACCGAGCCCCTCGATCACACCATTAAAAAGCCCCCCACCACCGACACTACAAACGATAACATCCGCAGGGAACCCCTTAGCATTCCCCTCCCTAGGTGGCAACTGTTCCGCAATCTCATCAATCATAGTCCCAACTCCCCTCCAAATCTCCGGATGATCAAAAGGAGGAACATAGATATTCCTCTTCGCCGCATCACCGCCATCCTGACCATTGATAAATGTCTCCCGAAGGTACGTATCGGCTTCAAACCAACTATCACCGTACTGGAACACATCCGTTGCACCGGCATCCCGTAACTTCGCCACCATCAGTGGCTTCGTCGAGTGCGGCACGACGACTGTACACGGGCACCCGAGATCCCTGGCAGCAATTACGGCCGCTAGGCCTGCATTGCCGCCGGAGGAGCTGTAGAAGTGGAGCTGTTTGGACTTGTTGGCTGGGTCCAGGAGGGCGTTGCGGATGAGGTTTCCGATCCCTCTGCGGTTGTCGGTTAGCTATATGGCGAAGAGTGAGAAGAGGAAATAAATAAATCAACCTTGATTTAAATGAGCCAGACGGCTGCAGTAGTTCAAGCTTTAGGAAGACTCTGCTGAACCACGGCCATCATCAGTTCAATGTTATGTGGGCTGCTTGTCGGTGGCGGGCGCTTGGATAGTTACCATCCTGCTGATCTTGACAGCGCTGCGGACTCGATCAATGGGGTTTCGATCCAGGGTTTCTGTTCTATTCGAGCCATTTTCCAAGCTTATAATTTTCGCGATGTGTGCATGAAGTATAAAGGGTGCGATTTCTCTGGTCAGTCAGCCGGGTTTTGTAGGGAGGTCCGGGAGCTGCGATTTTATTTTTGGTCTTTCCACAAAGTAGAACCAAGGTGGAGGCGAGAGTGCTAAGGCGTACCTAAACCACGCCCTCCGAACGACATAACCGTCGAAAAGAATGCTACCTTTTGATAAGAATTAGACTACGTCTAGAGATAAACGGTGCCCACACCTGATGTATCAGAGTATACAGCTCATGGGTGTAGTAGCTACATTTGCTCGCAGAAAAGGTATACCGGTAGTGACTCTCCGCATATCCAACCCTATGCAATCTTCTCAGAAACACTTACACTTTCTTTATGAGGCCCTGTTTTACTTAGATAGCCATTTCGCAGCGGTCGAGCGATCCCTCTGTAATGTCTTCCGAGGAACTGTATTCGCCGTTTGGCATTAGATCAGTCGTCCGAGTCAGAGGATGGGATGCCTGCATACAAACTACAGGTTTCTCGACAGCAGCTACATAGATATCCTGAGGCTTTTTCATGACTGACCCCATAAATCGGTCTATATTGGCCATTCATCTGATCTTTCAGAGCTTAAACAGGAGATCCTAATCGCCAAGATCAGATTGTGCATGGAGCAATCAGTCTCGGAGATCACATGATACCTACAACGGCATCTCCGCAATCCGTTACATCAGCTCACTATTCCATCGCATTCCAGCTTGCAAACCCACCTCATTACTCACTGAGACGGCAATGAAACCTCCCCTGACAATGCAGGGCCTTTTACCCTTCCGTACCTGTGGCCAATGCCTCCGCCACGGATACCTGCGCCCGACCCGAATCCCGCGGTACATTTCCACAAGCAGCCCGCTCCGCTCCGCAACGCCCAGCAACCCGCTACGAAGCAGCACAAATGCACGCTCGCGCGAGGAGGAGGTCGCCAAGTACCGACGGTCGATGGCCATCTCCGCGGCTGGGATCGCAGCCTGCGCGATGGCGATGTACGGAGTGATCAAGCTTGATGTTTTCGGGCTGGAGGAGCAGACGCAGACGCAGAAGCACGAGCAAGAGGAGAAGGGAAATAATGGAAACGGAAAGGATGGCAGCTCGACAAAGGCAATGAAGATGGACGGCCCGGAGGGCTTCACGAGTAGCCCCTCCGTCATCCGAATCCAGGGCCAAGACGGCACAGAACAAGTCCCTACTGGGACGAGTTCGGTCCCGTATTTCCCATCCACGATTCGACTGCCGAGATACCGGTCCGCAAACACGCCGCTTGCGTTGAAGCCAGGCGATGAGATCCCGCCCGTGACCGGCGCAGAGGAGGAAGAGGAATACCAGCTTCTGGGGCTGGGAGTCCGGACGGTCTCGTTTCTGAAGATCCAGGTGTACGTGGTTGGGCTGTACGTGGCTAAATCTGATATCTCGGAGCTGCAGCGGCGGCTTGTTCAGACGGCTGTTCATCCGCCGAGCGAGCAGCAGGTTATTGCGAACCAGGTTGGCGCGACCTCCGCTACGTCGTTGGTGTCTACCGAGCGCCAGCGGTTGAAGGAGCTCCTTCTGGACGAGGAGAAGGGCGACGATGTCTGGAACGCGATACTGAAGGATGATGGTCTCCGGACGGTCTTCCGGATCGTCCCGACGCGGAACACCGACTTCCTGCATCTGCGCGACGGCTGGGTGCGGGGTATCACGGCGCGGGCGCAGAAGGCGAACGCCAAGGCAAAGACATCCGACGGGCAAGCAGTTGCCGGAGAATTCCAGGACGAATCTTTCGGAACGGCGATGAACGACTTCAAGAGCTTGTTCGGCGGCGGCCAGCGCAAGAACATGCCCAAGGGCCAGACGCTGCTGCTGGTCCGCACGGCGCGTGGGGAGCTCGATGCCCTGTTCCAGACGGACGCTGCGCAGCCGTTCCGATTCATGGGCCGGGTTTCCGATGAGCGAATTAGTCGGTTGGTGTGGTTGAATTATCTGGCTGGGAAGACTGTCTCTAGTGAAGGTGCGCGGAAGAGCGTCGTGGATGGAATGATGGGGATTGTTGAGCGGCCTGTTGGGACGCTTGTTCAGAAGGTGCTGTAAGCCTTATAATGTATTTCTAGCGATCTACAATGTATATTACTCCCTCGCGCATCGTTTCCAGAGTGCAAGCTCGAAAAGGTATACCGGGCTTAAGACACAGAGATGCAACTAAGCATTCATTCATCTTAATTCATGAAATTCATCTCTCCTCCCTCACAAGGAAAGCGAACGGCTCAGCTACAGACTGTAGACCATCTATCCGACCACAAGCTCACAGAGCACCCGCATCCTTCAACAACGCCGGCAAGTTCGCCTTGATACCCTGCAAGTCCGAGTTGCCGCCGATATGCTTCTGCTTGATATAGATGTTGGGCACGGTCCGCTGACCGCTAATTTCCTGGAGGGCATCTTGGATGGCACTTCCGTCATCTGTCCGGAGGGGGAAGAAAAAAAAAAAAAAGGAACCATATTAGACAAACCTTCCAACTCACTTCACTTAGCCAAAAGGGGGCGCGCGAATGAACATACCAGTCTTATCAAGCTCGAGGACATAAAAGTTTGCGCCTAGCTCGCTAAGCAGGCTCTTACTGGCCGAGCAGTAGGGGCAGTATGATTTTGAGAAGACGACTGTACGCCGTCAGCACTCACTCACTCACTCTCCTTCTCCCTCTTTCCGTCCCGTCCGCATACAGAAAAACACAAAACAAAACAAAACATATATATATATATATATATAATAATAAATAAAGTAAAATAGACACGAGAAAAAAAAGAGGCAAAAGGTAACGTACCAACGCCATTCTCATCAATAATCTGCTGAGCCTTGACCTTTGCGTTGGACATGGTGGCAGGCGAGATCGGGCCAAAGGACCCGAAAAGACGGCGGAAGATGGAAGCTATGGTGGGCAACTGGTTTTGCTGGGATGAACGACCCAGATATTTATAATACCAAGTTGTAAGGAGTTTTGGAGAGGGAGAGGGGTAAATAATTAAGTTCGAGGTTCTACCGATGGCCGGGACGATGATGATGACGAAAGAGGAGTTGCGTCGGATTTTGGGTGTGTTTAGTAATCATAAATCAGAGTGGAGGAGCATGCAGTTTGGATGGCCCGGAGTCACGTGAAATATACAGTTGGACCGACTACAGTGTAAGCAGACAGGCCATCATATTAATGATTATCAGTTGAATAAACGGAAATTGAGGATTTTGTTCTGTAGACTGTCTGATACTCAATTGGACGTGAATACTATGAATGACAAGAAAGCGCCAGTACCACCCACCATCATGTTCTATCAGCTTGGATGACTGCAAGACTTGGAGTGAGATTACACATGAGAAGCTACCGCTTCCCTTACCTGTGCAGAATGTTGGGGTGGGTGTGGTACTGTGAGGCATGAGGAGTGTGGTGCTCGCCAGGTCGCCAGGTCAGGTTTTTTTGACTGGTAGCTGCTAGTAGCTACCACAAGCTACCAGTAGCCTCTAAAAATATAGTATAATATAATTTAGTTATAGATATATACAGGTAATTTATTTTATAAAATTTATAATTTAAATTAATTCTTACTAGTTTTACTAGTATTTCTATAAACTTATAAAAATTACTAGAAATAAATAATCTAATAAAATATATACTTTACTATATATAAAAATATCTAGTAATATATTTTAATATACTATATAGATCTAGTCCTGACTAGTAGCTACTAGTAAATATATTAAATATCTACTAAAGTATCTACTTAAATACCTGCTTAAGTATCTACTAAAATACTTGCTAAAATATCTGCTTAAATATATAATATAGATCTAGTCCTGACTAGTAGCTACTAGCAAGTATCTTAAGCAGCTGTTAAAGTACCTGCTTAAGCAGCTACTAAAATATCTATATAAGTACCTGCTAAAGTACCTGCTTAAATACCTGCTAAATTATCTGCTAAATTATCTACTAAAGTACCTGCTAAAATACCTGCTTAAGTATATAATATAAATCTAGTTATAACTAGTAGCTACTAGTAAGTATCTTAAGTACCTGATTAAGTATATATAATATAATTCTAGTTATAACTAGTAGCTACTAGCAAGTATCTTAAGCACCTGCTCAAGCATCTAATTAAATATATATAATATAGATTTAGTTATAACTAGTAGCTACTAGCAAGTATCTTAAGTAGCTGCTAAAGTACCTGCTTAAGTATCTGCTAAATCACCTGCTAAATCACCTGCTAAATTACCTGCTAAATTATCTGCTAAAGCACCTGCTAAAGCACCTGCTTAAGTACATGATATAGATCTGGTTATAACTAGTAGCTACTAGCAAGTACCTTAAATAATATAGATCTAATTATAACTAGTAGCTACTAGCAAGAGCCTTAAGCAGCTACTAAATTATCTGCTAAAGTATCTAGTAAAGCACCTGCTAAATTGCCTGCTAAAGCATCTGCTTAAGTACCTGCTTAAGCACCTGCTAAAGCACCTGCTAAAATATCTACTCAAGTATCTACTAAATTGTCTACTAAAGTATCTAGTAAAATACCTGCTAAAGTGCCTACTAAATTATCTGCTAAATTGCCTGCTAAAATACCTGCTTAAGCATCTGTTAAAGTATCTGCTTAAGTATCTAGTAAAGCTATTCTTTTCTAGAAGCTACTGGTCATGTACAGCAAGTAGCTACTAATAAGTATATACTAAGAATTATTATTTTAGATAGATTTCTAGTAAGATCTGGTAGAATTAATATATAGCTACTACTATCTAGTAGCTACTAGACAAGACTATCTTCTAAAAATAGTTAGTATAGATTTAATATACTTAATATTTCTTAGTTTTTTATAGTTTTTTTCTTCTTTTTTAAACTCTTTTATAATATCTTGCTTGAAGATAGGTTTTTAACTACTTTTCTTAATTATACCTATCTATATTATTCTTATTTTATTATTATATTATTCTATACTCTCTAAAATATTATTAATCTTATTTTTATTATCTAATTCTATCTAGTTAGCTTAAAATAATTCAAGCTATACTAGTATCTATAGTTTTACTAATTAGAACTATAAGCTATAATAATTATTATTTAGAATTATTTTTTTTATTACTATATATTTCTTTTCTGTAAGTTTAGCTTAGTAATTTTATAATTTTTAGTTAATTATATTATACTTTTTTAAATTCTTAGCTAATTATATCTAATCTTGCTTAATTCTAACTATTTAATCTTAATCTATATTTATATTTTATTATATAGTTTTAGTTACTAATAGACTTTTCTAAACTAGAATTATCTAATTACTTCTATTCTATCCTATTTTTTATTTAGTTTCTATTAATTACTATTAAGCCTTATCATGCTCTTCTATCCTATACTAATATAATACCCTATTTAAAAGAAGATAAGAAAATTAAGAAAAAGCTTATAAATTATACTACAGAGATTAAAGAGCTATATATAATTTTTATTCTATATATAATTAGTTACTTCTATTATATTCTAGCAGAGCTTTATTACTAACTAGTAGCTACTAGTAACTGCTCTATCTATAATTATAATAACTACTAGTTAGATATATAGTTTACTAAATAGCTAAGAACTAGAATTATAATAAGTATTATCTTCTAGCTTGCCTAGTTCTTACTAGAATTAACTAGAAATAGACTATTTTCTACTATACAAGATATTATCTCTATTATAGTTATGCTCTATAAGTTTCTATATCTTTCTAGTATTATTTAATTAATACTATTACTAACTATTTTTTTCTAGTAGTAACAAGAAAAATACCTTGGCTGTCTTGACTATTAGAAAGTATATATATATTTAGTATATAGTAGTGTGATAGTACTCTGTTTGGTAGATTCAAGGGGCAAAGTACCAAGCCTTCAAGCTATTTAATAGGCCTGAAGGGGCCATCTCCTGGCTTGAAGCTGTTAATAATCTGTCTGTTATCTTTCTTGAAGCTTCAAGAAAGGCAGGCCTACTTATCTTCTAAGATCTTGATAGTTCAAGACATCTTAAGCTATTAAAACCCAAAGACTTTAGTAGTTAATAATATTAACTATTAAAGCAATCTATATAGCTACTATTTATACCCAAAACTATATTCTCTTTTATTTAGAGAGAATATAGTTTTTAATATTTATATATAAAATATTCCTATATAGACAGTATAGGCCTTTCTATTATTCCAAGCCTGTTTACTATTATAATTAATTATCTATCTATTTGGCCTATCTTATAGAGATATTTAATCTATATATAGAGAATAAGGTAACCTTTCTATTATTTATCAGGAAAGAATATTATAGAATTAAGACTAATAGTTATTAAAGTTCAAGATCTAAAGTAAGCATAAGAAATATAAGATAACTATAAAATAAGTTAAGATAGTATTATACTAAATAATACTCTAAAGCCTGTAGCTCTAAATATTCTTAAATCTCTTATCTCTATCTTACCTTATTTATTCAGAAAAAGAGCCTAGATATATTTAACAAGCTCTATTTAGAGATAAATCTAAAAAGATCTTATTAAATAATCTAGAGAATCTTATCTTATTAATCTCTTACTTTAAGATCTGCTTATCTCTTATTTATAGATATAAATACTTCTTTTTTTCTTATTTCTTTTTTTTCTCTTTTTCTTCCTTCCTAGACTTCTAATATAATTAAATATAACTTTAGTACTGCAGGGTAATCTAGCTCAAGTAATACTAGTTATTATTAATAATCTACTTATCCCTGTTAGTATTAAAATTAATTCTACTCTTAATATTATTATATCCAGATTATTAGAACTATTTAATTATTATTTTAAGTATCCTGGAGAAAGTTATTTACTGCAAGATATCTTTATTATTTACTTTAGAAGAGTTATTAATAGGATTAATAATACTATTTAATAAAGGTAGCTGGGCAGAAACTTGCTTAAAATAAAAAACAGCATGTTAATAAAGCAAATATATCATACAGCTCTTTAAAATTCTTCTCTGTTTTAATCCTCTTGATTTCTTTCTTCTTTTTCTCTAGCCTTAGTAAATTTTCTTTTATTTTCTCTTTTCTCAAGCTTTTAATAAGCCTTCTTGCTCTCTTCTTAATAGTATTAAAAGATTCTTCTGCTCTGCCTTCTTTTTCTTATCCTATTTTGAAATGCTCTGTGCTACTTATTCAGGCCGGGTCACTGCATTAATACAGTCTTTACCTTATAAACAAGCTACTACTCTCTAGAAGTCCTCTGCTGGTATACCAGCAGGCACTTCTTAAAAGCCTGGTAAGTATTTCTATCTTATGCAGCTGCAGCCCTGCTGACTTGAGCCAGCTCTATTATTTACTAATATTCTGTTTTATCAAGCCTTTTTACCTGTCAGGGAGCCCCTTTAGTCTTTATATCTAAAAGAATATGTTAATATTTATAAACCAAAAAGTATCTACTAGCTAGATAGACTTGCTATTAAAGAGTAAGAAGTTGTTATTTCTAATAATAAGATATATTTATTCTACACTTCTAAGAATATAAGCATTCTCTTTTACTATTATATAGTATTTTCTAAGTACTATAGTACTGCTAGTAGCTAGGCTAGTAGCTGCTAAAATTATATCTAGCAGAATATACTGCAGGCCTGTTTATTCAGGTTAAAGAGTCTTTATATATTATTAAATAATCTGCTTAAGTAGATTCTCTTTTTCTCTATTCTATATTAGTTAAATTAGCTAACTAGTAAGTAGAGAGATTATAGCTACTAGTAGTTTAAAGACTACTAAGATAGTAGTAAATATATAATTTAGCTTGTTAGAAGAGGATAATTAGCTTATTTTTACTAGCCCTGTTAAAGAGATAATAATACTGTTAAAGAAGCAGCCCTGCTATTTCTTTAATAGAGTTATACTAAAATAGAATCTAATTTAAAAGATCTAGAAGAATTATAGTTTACTACTATAAATAGCTAAAAACTTGATAACTATATATAATATTATTCTTTATCATGTAAAAAGATTAGGGGTATATAGTATTCCAGATAATATTAATTATTAAAAAAAAAGAGACTGTTTATCTATAGCTAGATTTAGCTTTTAATCTAGATAAGATTTATTTTTCTCTCTACTAAGTATTGTCAAGTAATATACTAATTTTTAAATAGAAGTTTTTAGCAAGAATTAAGGATCCTCCTGTAAATAACAAGGAAGTTAAGGAGTCATCCAAGTCAGAAAGTAATAATAGTGATAATGCTGGTTATGCTGCTTCAGAGGAGCTGGTTATTAAGGAGCCTCCTTAAAAGTATATTTAAATTAAGATAAGCAGTATATCTGGTGTTAAGAATGATATTAGTAACTTGTAAGCTTTTCTTTTCTCTTTTTCTATTATTTTTTAACTATTTTTCTTTGCCATCAGCCTTTTTAAATATAAGTAGTAGTTTAATTAATAAATAAAATTATTTTATTATTTAGTAGATATAGAGTTATCTAGTTCTGTTTTATTAGCTTCTATTAAACTAGAATAACTATTACTATAACTTGTTATTTAACAGTCTCTTTAATATTCTATAAAGATTATTATCTTAAAGAAGCTTTATCTAATCTTTTCTTTAATAGTTTAGTATCTAAAATAGATAAGTTAGTTAGTTTCTACTTTATATTACTCTAATCTAACTTATCTTATTCCTGTTATACTAGATAGTTATCTTTTCTAGTTAACTAGTCTATTATTTATTTTTTTTAGACTTCTGCTTTTATTAAGTATTAACTTGTTAAATAATAGTATTTTTTTATTTAGTATAAGTATTCTTCTAAATACTTCTACTTATTTTACTACTTTCTAGTTATTATAGACAGATCTAAGTAGAGAAAAGAATTAGACTTGACTATATTAAGAATCTTATAGATTTTAATAGAATATTTAATAGTAAGTCTCTTCTTCTTAAGACACCAGGTTAATAACTAAGATAACTATAAATATTTAGATTTATTAAGTATAGATATTTTTAGTAGTTATACTTTATTAATTAAATTTTAAATAATATAGCTATTAGGTTCTATAATAGTATATATACTAAGAAGATATGTCTTCAAGATTTTATAAAGACTAAATTACTTATTTTTAAATTTCTAAGACCTCTTGTTTTAAACCAGAACTTAATTATAGATTTTAAGTAGATACTTTTTAACTAGATTATCTTAAATAACCTGATACTTAATTATATATACTAGAAACTGCTTATTTACCAGTATTTATATATAATAGATATACTAAATATACTTGTTATTAGTTTTTTAAGTATTATTTATGCTATTAGTTAGTAGTCAAGAAGACTATTTATAGAGTAGTTTAAACAGGCTAGTACCTGTAATACTATATATTCTTATTTAAATAATAAAGATAGTTTATAGTAGAAATTTATTCTACAGGCATGTAGATTTATCTATAATATATTTTATAAGTATTATATTAAGTATTTTATCAAGTCTCTTGACATAACTATTTATTCAAGAATAATATAGTATAGTTATTTAATATTTTATTTAAAGCAACTGGATATAGTATTTAATCATATATAAAAAGAGATTAGGGCTATTATTAGATAGTAATTTAGCTATAATACTATAGTTAATAAAGATCTTCTTATATAAGGAGCAGGTAAGAACCTTATTAATAGCTTCTAGAATAGTATAGATAACTAGCTAGCCTGTAGTATAGTTAATTACTATTATAATCTAACAGTTACTATTAGAAGTTACTAGCAAAGATCTAATAAGATTAAATCTGTTATTTAAAAGGTTATATATCATCTCTAAATATGTAGTATTACTTTTCCTGCTTTAGATTTTATTAAGAGTACTATGTCACCTGGCATGCAGAACATGTATATACTATATTCTAGATATCTTAAGAAATTTAAGATTATCAGGTATATATACTAATAATATATAAGAGGCCAGGATAGTCTAAGTAGCTATAGAACTTATATATTCTATATAAAGTCTTTTTAATAAGAAGTATACAAGTATAGAGCCTTCTGGTTATCTATATCTAGATATATTAAGATAACAGTATTATTATCTAATATACTTCTGTTTTATTAACTAATTTAAAAGTTTTTTAATTTCTTTTTAATTTAGAAGATAAGTATCTTGTTATCCAGCAGCTTATCTTTCTAAAGAAAGACTATTATTATATTTTTTTAACAGTTCTTCTCTTTTACTATTATTACTAATAAATAACTAAGGTTCTTGTTAACTTATATATCTATTATTATCTAATTCTTATTGCTCTCTATATTAGCTAGTATATCTTCTATAAAGTCTAGTTATTAACTAAGAATATCTAGAATAACTATATTCTTTCTAAAGCAGTATCAGATATTAAGATTATATATTTAGAATTTCTTAATCTATTAAACTAACTATTTTAAATAGATATAGATTATAGTAAGATATTTTAGACTCTTATAATTAGTTAGGATTATTATCTTAATCTTATTCTTAATATAGTAATTCTAGAGATAAAGAGCTTTTTTAATAGCAAGCAGTTTCTTCTCTTGTATAGAATAGTTTTATTTGATATTATTAAGTTTCTGTCTATTATATACTATAAAATATTAATAACTATTATTATTCTTCTAATTTAGGACTATTTCTACTGCCTATTCTAATGCATCTATTTTAATTATAAATTATTTTTATAGTTTAATAATCTTTAGTACTAGTACTATTATCAGGGCTATCTTTAGCTAGTAGAAAATTAATTTATATTAAGTATTCTAGATAATAGGGCAGAATTTTTATTTTTATTTAGCTGTATTCTTTTTCTTAAGCAGGTTATATAATAGTATAGCTATTATAGTAAAGTCTTTAATATACTTATAATAATAAGTGGCCAGGCCTAAAAATTAGTATATTTTATAAATATTCTTTAGCTATAGCTAGTCTTAAATAATATTAAGCTTAGTTCTTACTAGCCTGGCCTTGTCTTGGCTAATAATATAACTATAGAATTCTAACTTATTAACTCTAAAGATATATTTTAAAGATTTAATATATAACTTGGCCTCTTAAAGAGCTTAAAGTATTAATTAAAAATATTTCTTATACTTCTTCCAGTTTTTTAAGAAGATAAGAATATTATTAAGATAGATAATTATAAACTTTAAAAAATAAGAACTAAGGATTTAGTTTATTAATATTTAGAAGATAGCAGATATATTAGTTAATCTAAAAAATATAACTATAAATTTATATTTATTAAAGATAGTATTAAAGACTATTTTCTAGATTAATAATTTCTCTATTTAGATCTGCTAATATCTAGCTAGCAGGTTAATTTTTAATAGATATTTGTTACAGAAGGTCAACCTCTCAAGCCTTCCTAACCCTGGAACCTCTTGATAAGTCCTGCAATAGATTAACTTATTTAACTCTCTAAACTGCTAAGGTATTTATATCTAACTATATAAAAACAGTTATAATTAGAATAGACTTAAGAAAAAAGATATAGGACCATCTCTAATATATATATTAAAGCTATAGAGTAAGTACTAGACAAGAGTTTGCTAAATATAACTCTATAGTAATAGTATTAAATTAATTATAAAGAACTATCTAAGCTAGATATAATAGAAATAAGCATGGCTATTTATCTATAGATAATATATTATTAGTATATTATTAGTATAATTTTAATATATAGATCCTTCTTAGTATTAACTGTTAGTATACTATCTATATACTAAACTCTTAGTATAATTATTCTGTAATTTTATAACTAATTTTTAGAATATCTATACAGGTCGCTAGAAGAGTTTTATTATTTATATCTAATAAATATAGCTATCTTAGAAATTCAAGTATATATAGAGTATATATATTATAAACTTCTTATATATTTGCTGGATTAGATAGGAAGCTCAGGCCTTGTTTACTAAGTATTTATAACAGTTATCTTGCTGCAGAATATTAATTCTGCCTGGCATGTCTGCCCTTAACTAGCTGTTGCAGCCAGGCTGTAACAATATTATATATTACTAACTATATTAATAAGATTTTCTATATATAATAGAGAATAGCTATTCTTTATTATTATCTTATTCAATAATTAATAATTTATATATATTCTTTATTTTTCTCCTGGTTTAGCTCTAAAGATAACAAGAAAACTCTAGAAACTTATTAATAAATAGATAATATTTTTTTTAAATAGCTCTATAAGCTGTCTTTTAAGTTTATTAATCTTTTCTTTTAACAGGGGGTAGAATAGTAGATTAACAGGAAGTATATTATTAGTATTAATATAGTAAGCTATTTCTTAATTAGAAGAAAGATTCTTAAAAATATTCTCTTAAAAAATATCTTAAAATTATTTAATAATCTTTTTAACTATCTTCTTAATAGTCTTCTCTTTATTATCTATTAATACTTTTTATATAACTATAAGATAAGCCTTTATATCTTTCTTTTAAAGAACTTAAGTGGCTTGTTTAGCCAATATTAGATTAAGAGATAAGAGAGTTCTAGAAATATAATAATAGATATTAATTAAAGAAATTATAATAATATCCCTGCCTCTCTGTTAGAAATATATAATACTATATTTTTAATAGAAATTAAGATTATATTTAGCAAGCTAGTCCTGCCCTAGAATAATATTATAATAAGTAAGTTCTAGAACCTAGAGCTATACTATATAATAAAATTTACTAAAGATTAGAAATAGCTATTATTATTATTAAATAGTCAAGTATTTTCTATTAAATAACTTAATCTTAAGCTTAATTATTAGAATTATTTCTGCATGCTACTTAAGACTTTTAATGAACTAGGCTAATATAAAACTATAACTAGCACCAGAATTAACTAGAATCTTTATATATATTAGAAATAGATTAATATCTATATTAATATAATAATATATTACTTTTTCTTTAAGGGCATATAGATATCCTTATATAGTATTTAGAGATAGTATTTTATTAATTAAGTTAGTACTTTTAGAGAGAAATTTAAGTAGATTATCTAGCTTAATTAGAAAAATATAAAAAGTCTTCTTTATTTTAGTTACTAGTATTTTCTTATCTAGTAACTAGTATCTTTTCCTGCTAGTTAAGAGATTATAGCCTTAATTTTACTAGTATTAGGCTTAAAAGTATTAGTTTTTAGATATAAGTAATTATTTACTTAATATTCTATTTTATTATAATTAAAGCAGGTATTATATCTTTAATATTAGGATTTCTATTTATAGCTTCTCTTCTTTAATTAATTACTAGAGATAATAATAGCTATAAAATCTACTAACTAGATATTCTTAGTCCTGTAGATAGTACTTAAGTCTATAGTATTAGAATTATAAGATATATATCTATAATTCTAGTTAATCTGGACAGCTATATAAATATCTTATTTATAGTTTAATAGAATTTAAATAATATCTTTCTAGTTTTTAGGCTTATTTTATTCTCTTATCTAAATTTATATAAGATTTAGATTAAGTCTTGAGATTAGCTTGCCCTTTAGATAGTAATATAATATATTATTAGAGATTTAAATAGCTAGATTATATAGTTAATCTATAAAAGATTAGATATTTTATTTTTCTTGAATATATCTCTTAAAATTTATTTAATAATTCTCTTTACTTGTATACTTACTAAAGTTATATCTTATTCAGGCCTTGAAATTATTAAGATTAGTAATAGAAAATACTTTTTAGACTATAATTTATACTATAAGTTCTTACTATTAAGCAGTAGCTATATCTCTAAGTATACTAGTAGCCTGTATAATCTTCTAAGTATTACTAGATTTATATTAGACCAGGAAGAGAATATAATTAAAATACTAGTCTATATTTTAAAGATAGTTTTTAATAGTATTCTTTATATATTAGCCTGAGTACTCTATAATAGAGATAATATTTAAGATCTTAAAGACAGGTTTATCTAGCTCTAATATAGATAGATCTCTATTAGAGACCCCTAGTACTATAAAAATAATAATAGTTAGAGAAGTATTCTTGTTAGTATAGAGTCTTTCTTTTATAACTTTTTAAGAATTAAGATTCAAGTCTGCAGAGGTTGTTAATACTATAGAAATCTAGTATAGAGAATTTTAAAAAGCTATTTTCTTACTTAATATTATTCTAAGATATTTATTCAAGATAGTATTAATAGTAGTAGTAGTAGTAGCAGTAATCTATATTTATATCTCTATCTATTATTTCTAGAAAGCCTGTTAGAGATTATTAAAGATACTAAGAAGATCTTTATAGTTTCTAAGTTAAGTAATTCTTTTAAAAGCCTCCTGGTAAATTAGATTCTAATAAATTAAAGCTAGTAGAGAATTAGCTTGTTCTTAAAGTAAGAAAGTTAAAGAGAATTTAGAGATTATATTTTCTTCTATATTAAAGATCTTATTATATTAAAAAAATTATAGCTTTAAGAGTAAGAATTTTAAAGTTAGTACTTTATTTTTCTTATTTAGGAGACATGTCTTCTCTTTCTTTTAAGAATATACTATTCTTATAAGATTCTAGTAAGAAAGATATAAGACTTTACTAATTAATCTTTTCTGTTTAATAGAGTTTTCTAAAGTAATAATTTTATTATTCTGTAGAGAATTCTCTTTCTAGTCTATTTAACAAGTTAATAGAGATATTATATCTTACTTTACTAATTTTATAGTAAATAGATCTACTAGTATTATATTATTATTTCTTAGTTTATTAATTTAGCAGTTTTTAAGAGTAATTATTTACTAGTAACTTGTTCAGGAACATACTACTAGATATAATAGTACTCTATTTAGTAGATTTAAGAGATAAAGTATCAAGTCTTCAAGCTATTTAATAGGCCTGAAGAGGCCATCTTCTAGCTTAAAGCTATTAATAATCTACCTGTTATCTTTCTTAAAGCTTTAAGAAAGGCAGGCCTATTTATCTTCTAAGGCCTTAGTAGTTCAAGACACCTTAAGCTACCAAGACCTAAAGGCTTTGGTAGTCAATGATATTAACTATTAAAGCAACCTATATAGCTACTATTTACACCCAAAACCACAGTAGAAATAACTATTCTTATCTGGAAGTTACTGATACTGACTGAGCATAGTACTATAGTGGATTTTAGAGTCTCTATATTAATAGTAATAATAAAGCTAGTAGCAGATAATAAATACTAGTTCTTAATATATTTAGATAATTATTACTAATAATAACTGGTAGTATCCTGCTATCTATTACTATAATTAGTTACTCTTAGTTAATTAAATTATCTATATTTATCTACTCTAAGATTACTTCTAGTAACTCTTAGTTTTTACTAGAAACTTTTAATCTAACTAGATCTTATCTAGTATCTACTATCTTCTTACAGGCTAGTATAGCTACTTCTACTCTCTTAGAGACTAGTATAGTTACTTTTATCTTCTTCTAGACTAGTATAGCTGCTTCTATCCTTTTTCAGGCTAATATAGTCTTTTTTATCTTTTTCTAGACTAGTATAGTCTCTTCTATCTTCTTACAGGCTAGTATAGTCTCTTTTATCTCTTTTCAGGCTAGTACAGTTTCTACTGTCTTAAAGTAGTTAAATATAGTCTTCTCTATTTCTATCTAGTCTAATACTATTTCTATTATCTTTATCTAGTCAGGTGCAGCTCTTCCTGATTATATATAGAATAGATATATTTTTACTAAATAAAAGAAAAAGAATTTAAAATTACTTATTAACTAGCTCTATAGAGATAAGAATAGCTTTATTAATTATATCTAGAAAGCTCTGGGCTTTTTATCCTACTATTACTTTAAATTTATCTCTGTAAATTCCTAGCCAGAGCCAGCTTTTCCCAGTTTTTTTAATAATATAATAGCTGCTACTGGCCTTGACTAAACTTTTTTTAGAAATATGTGATACCTGCTACCTAGGGCTTTATCCCATAAAGCCCTAGAAGGCAGCTGCCTCAGCAGCTGCCGTTGCTATATATATCATACTATGGGCAAACTGGCTAGCAACCAGTTCTGCAGGTCTTTTTTAAGGCTATGTGGCCTAGTGGGACATAGTATTAGCACTTAGGTAATCACAAATAACTAATAGAATTTATTCTGAAAAAGAGTTAGTAACTATTACTAGAGAGAATTACCAGGACCTAATCTCTTCTAGTATTATTATTACTAGATATTCTAATACAGCCAAGTCTAATAAGAGATAAGTTCTATTATTAACTATTACTAGTTTCTAGTATATCTATTAATTACTAGTTAGACTCTATAGAGCATGCTATAAGATAAAAAAGAGTATATATAATTCTAAAAAAGTTAAGCTATATATATAAGTAATTTTAACTAGTTATTACTAAGTATTTCTAGCTATTACTAACTTTTACTAGCAAGAATATTCATTATAAGTAATAAATTCTAGTTATTATTAATAGTACTAGTAATAGCTGGTTTAAGATAGAAATTTCTAGTTTTTTATATCTGGAAATATTTACTACTAGATATTTTAAATTTTTTCTAAAATTCTATAGTATTTTCTGGTTTTAACTGGAAACAGTTGATAGTATATTATTTTTAATAGTTATACTAATATAAATAATTAATTCTGTCTAAGAATAACTAGAAATAACTAGTAGGGCTTGATAGCTAAAAACTGCCTAAACATGCTAGTGGCTATCCTAGTTACTGCAAAGGTTAGATACTTTAGCAGGTACTTTAGCAGGTACTTTAGCAGGTACTTTAGCAGGTACTTTAGCAGGCGCTTTAGCAGGCGCTTTAGCAGGTACTTTAGCAGGCACTCAAGCAGGCGCTCAAGCAGGTGCTCAAGCAGGTGCTCAAGCAGGTGCTCAAGCAGGTACTTTAGCAGGCACTTGATACACTTGCTAGTAGCTACCAGTCAGGACCAGATCTATATAGTATATTAAAATATATTACCAGATATTTTTATATATAGTAAAGTATATATTTTACTAGATTATTTATTTCTAGTAATTTCTATAAGTTTATAAAAGTACTAGTAAAACTAGTAAGAATTAATTTAAATTATAAACTTTATAAAATAAATTATCTATATATATCTATAACTAAATTATATTATACTATATTTTTAGGGGCTACTGGTAGCTCGCGGTAGCTACTAGCGGCTACCAGTCAAAAAAACCTGACCTGGCGACCTGGCGAGCGACGACCCAAGGCATGAGTATTTGATGCCTCGAAGACCGTGGCTCAGTGTAGTATTTTTACGGGAAGAAATAGAAATCCGTCGGAACAATCATGGACGGCAGAAGTAGCAGAGCAAGGTATGGATGAGTGAATTGATGCTCAGTTTAACCAATGAACAATGCAACGCTGCAGGAATAAGTAGATCTGGATGAATAGCTTCAGAAAATAAACAAGACGTATCGTGAGATCATGTCCCACAACATAATACCGCAATAATCCGACTCAACCACCGAGAAATGTTGCTAAGCACCCTAATCTTCGAGCAGCAATATATCAACTGTGGAGACCGTGCAAGGAATGGGTTAGTAGAACTAAGAATTAGTAAAATGGGCAGAAAAAATGGCGAATTAGAAAGAAAAGTTCTAAACCGCAGAAATACGTAAAATGTCGAACGCAGCAAAAGAATAAAAACTGACCATCCCTATAAAAACGCTGAATTAACAAGTGAACAAAGAAAAAGAAAAGGACGGTAAAAGGTAGCTTTTTGTGGGGTATCTTCGAGATCACATCACGATGCAGCAGCCACATCCCTTATCCACCTTGTCGTCTTCTTGAGGCGGTTGAGCTGTTACAACCGTTTGAGTGGGAAATCTCGGCGCAAACCCTGTCGGGGGAGTGTCATGCACTCTTGGCATCGCGCTGTACCCTGAGCTTGTACCTGGCCTAGCTCCCGATTCAGGGGACTTGGGGACATATTGCGAGGCTGATGATCCCTCCATCGTCTTCGCTGGCTCCGGCTGTGGTGGCTCCTCTGGTTTGTCAGTTTCAACCTTGTTCTCCTGACGAGGCGGCTCTGGTGCGACGATAAGCGGCGCGAATTCACGATCATAAGTTGTCGGCGTTTTGCCTTCCTTGGCCCATTGTTCTTGTTGCATCCTCCGCGCGTGAGTTGGCAGAATTTGTTGATCTGGGGGCAGTCGTGGGTCAGGCTTGTACATGGTGGCCAACCACGGTGGATCTCCCTCTGGTCGGTTGATCGTTGGCGTTGGACGGTTTTCGCCTCTAGTGGTGGGACGCTGGTTGTTGTTACTCGACGTCGCCCGGCTTCGGGCCGTCGTCGACTTTTTCGAAGGAGAAGTTGTCTTTCGGTTTGTTGGGCCCGTCTTCGCGGGGGTCTTTTTGGCACCCGCATTTCGGGAAGACACGCCCCGGCTCCCGGGCCGACTATCTCTAGGAGGGCTGGAGCTCGAAGCAGAATCTACTGTGAGCGGCTCACTCGTTCTACGGGGCAATGAGGTGGATTGGGATTCCTCCTCTTCATTCGTCGGTGCCCTTGAACGGTTCACGGAAAATTCACGGTCGATCCGTTCGGGAGAGAGAGGAGCAGGACTTTGAGAGGGAACTGGGATCCGAGACGAACTTTTCCGCCCTCCGGGGTTGCGGTATATGTTTGACGCTGCAATCTCCTCAGGTCGACGGAGATCCCAGTTCCGTCGCTCTTCGTCCGCCACGTCCTCGCCATCAGGATCCGAAGAACTGGGATGATTGCGTTGATCAACCTGGAGATCCGGCCAGGGTTCGAGTGGCTCAGCCGTCGGCGGCGTAATTGCAGCAGTTCCACTGACACTACCCTTGCGCTGCTCTCGGCTTCGCCCGCGGGTGGCCTTTATACTCCCGGCTCCAGGTCGGCGCTGGAACAAAATAGCAGCCTGCTGTAACTCTTCGCTCTCTATTTTGGCCAATTTGTCGCGGTGAATCCATTTTTCATCGTTTAGCTCGTCGAGCTCATATCCGACGCCCTCCTTCTTATCGCTTTTCTTGGTCGTTCCGTTAATATGAGGTGTGGTTGCCGCGTCCTGCACGCCTCCGCCTTCGTTCTCTTTGCGGCTGAGGCTTGCTTCTCTCCGTCCGCGGGAGGAATAATGCGATTGTTCCTGTGCATGGGTGTGCTTAGATATGGAAGAACTGCGAGAGCCTTTCGAGCCGCGGTCCCTGGACTTTGCATCGCGGGATGTTCGGGACTTAGACCGTTGCCTGTTGTTCTATTGGATGTCAGTTACTTTGACCACTCATAGCTCAACGGTACCGACGACGTTCCAAGTGGGAACTTACATCCGTATTGACCGGCACCGAAAACTCCCACTGATGCTGACCGGCATCTACACTGCTAGCCGATGTCCAAACATCTGCAGGATACGTTGCGGTAGCTGTACCCGCCATTCCAGCAGCCGGATTGTGAATTAGACGGTAAAGGACCAGACCAGCTGGATCGAGTTTCGAGGTATAAGTGAGGTGGAAATAATCGACAAAGCGTGCAAGCGAAGTGCTCCTGGGTCCCTGTCCCCGCGCTCAGGCCATACTAATTGACGAAGCAAATTTCAGGAGTCGCGTGGGACCACAGCCAGTCTCGCCGATCGAGAAGCTGAAGCGGTGAATGCACTATGCGAGGGTGGCGGGAATGAGGAGGCTGTCGAGGCTTTCTTGACGACACCTAGGCACACGGCGGCGGGCAGACTAGAAGATGTGAACAGACAGGCGGAGAACCGGCAACAAAGTTCGCCAGAAGGAGAAATTTGTAAACAGGAGACAGATAGTGGAGTTCTCGAGTTTCTCTGGAACTGCTGAAATTGCCGTAACCTGGTTTATGACCAACGGGTCGTACCGTGGATAAGGCTTCGGCCAAGGAATGCAAATCGGTGGACAAGGAAGGTGGCGAGTAAATATTAAGTTAAGGAGACCAATGTCGGATAATAGGCTTCGCAGGGAGAAAAGAATGGTTATATCTGAGGGACTGTGTCAATAGGCGGGAACAACGCTCTCGTTAACAGTTGTAAGAGGGGGGGCGGAAGGAAAGATGCGGAAAAAGGAGTGAGGCGGGACCGGTCTGGCTGGAGAATTATTGCCTGGTGGAGGAGACCGCGCGAGGACAAAGAGATTGAACGAGTGACTGGGGGATAATTAGGTAAAGCGGAGCAAATGATTCGATTCGACAGGAAAAGATATACTGATATTATTAGAAAGATCCCATGTACAGCAAAGCAATGGTCCGCAACCGCGCAGTAGTGTGAAGGGGAGAAGGAGGCAAAGAGAATCAAAAAAGATGGATGGAAAAGAGAATCCGGCTCGGAGGGAGAAGTCAGAACGAGCGAATGACTTGACTTTGGAAACACTATCACCGACTAATTGCCCACTCTTAACTGTCTTGAGTCTAGCGGACCTTGGTCTCTACAATCTCCCTTCCCCAGCCGCGACAGCCTAGAACTTCGAGCCCACAGGGAGCCAATTGTAGGCCGGCAATCAAGAGAGACGCACAGCAGATCGCACTCCCGCCAGCCTGGGACCATCGCAACAGTCACGTTCGGCCAAGTATTGGTGGAAGCCTTGGAGAGGTGTCTCACAGACGATAGATCACACTCCTGCAACTCGCCACGAAAGTAGGGCCGCTTTCAAAACTGATATGACAGGCTCGACAGTTGGACCGTTCTCAACGATGATCTGCAACCGCAGTGAAATCACAACCCTCGGTGTCATTAGGTTATACTTCGAATAGACTCTTGTTTGAAAACAAGCATATCAGGGACCCGGCATCACAGATTAGATTGAATCTAAACCGAGTCCAACTCGCCTAAGCTGGTGCTGGTGGAGAGAGGTTCGTGACAACGCTACAGATCACGTGTCATTCGACTCTCGTCGAGAATCCACCGGCATCATTTCGATCGACTCGCCTAGTATTAGTATCATCTCAGTCAGTCAGTTCAATCCCTTCGCTCTCTATCTCGTCGAACCGTATATCCAGGAGACGCCATCTCTCGGGTGCATCTTGTAATACAGCCTTCGAAAGTTTCCGCCGAACCCATTGAACTTGGAACTCGTTAGTCCCTACTACTTGTAGGTACTACAGTGCCACGCCGATCAATGCGGCTGATGATATGGTCCGGTTTCCTTCACCGAGTTTTGGACACGCAACTACTACTTGGATAATGGATTCCTGACGAATATGACGAGCTCTCTGACCGGACCTAGGGAACCCCCAGATGCCGGTTTTCTCCCAGGGATGAGTTAAGCCTACTAGACAACTACTCGACAAACCAAAAGTACGACGAACTCACAGACATCTTGATCTCAGAGACTCAGGGACAATTATCTGATATCTCATGGAAGGTCTTGGCTTTCTGTGCTCTTCCCCAAACGAGATCCAGCGGGTTGATCATCATAACATTTACCAGAGCAGCTTTCCCATTATTGAATTACACACGGAGCTTCGAATAGGGAGATAACCACTATAGGGCTGACGCTCGATCATGGCTAAAAATCCACTCTTCGCTACCGCCCCTTCCAGTCAGATTCCCCATTCTGTCCCACCGCTCGTCATTCCTATTCATGACCGAAAGCTCAACATCCTTCCTGAAGTGCAACGAGTGTAAATGATGTTCATGCTCCGATTTTATCCCAGAGGCTTGCAGGTGGCTGCCCTTCCCCCACCCAGAGTGGTAGGTTGTGCTTGTCAAATCAGGGAAAATCTTGGACATCAGAGGCCTTACACCAGGGAATGAGCCGCCGACGACGCCAAGGTTTCATTCCACCGCGACGTCACGCAGATGATAGCGCCGTTATACTATTGGAAGTTAGTAGAGTGCAAAGCAAGTGTTTGGAGAGGAATAACTAATACGTCTGATCCGAGGAGCTGGCGAATTGACCTGTCAGGTGATACGAATAAGACCTGCAATGCAAATCCTTGACCTGATGCCAGCTCACGATTTGCAAGAAAACAGCTTCATTCACAATACACCAACGCCAAAGCAGATTACCGACCCGACTCATTTTGTCAAGCAAATGCGTCAGAGGTAAACCATGAAGTCGATTATGCTATTGATGGCGGCGGCAGCGATGAAGAACTACTTTGTATCGGTGCATTGCTTTTCATCCGTTACCTTGAGAACCGACAGAGATATAGCTCCATCGGGAAGTCGTCTTGCACAATGGCTTTCTCAAAGAGTGCACTGTTGTCCCTCGCTTATCTCACCTGCCCATCTCTTGGTCTATTCAATCTCAGTGTCCCAGGAATAAGCTGATTCTATGATTAAGTGGTCGTTGGCGGCGGCATTTCGGGCCTCGGAATCGTAGCACGACTGGCTGAGAACTCCCAAAGTGACCGTTGCCGTTGTTGAGCCCCGGTGGACACTATGAAATAGGAGGTGCAATGAGCATTATTCCTGGCTTTGCTACTGCCGTAGACTTCGGCGCAGGCCCTTCAGACGATTCAACGCTGATTCGAAGTTTCTGACTCCAGTAATAAGGCCGCAAATAATCGAACTCTTTCTTACTCTAGGGGGACGTGCTTGGGCGGAACCTCGACCCGCAAACTCATGGTCTATCATCGGTACGCGCCTCAGCTGTTTCCTGTCTGGAATGACATCAGTTGCTAAGCATAGGTAGTGAAGCAAAGGAGGCGTACGACCAATGGACAGATATCACCGGCGACAGCTCCTGGGGGTGGAACTCGGTGCCACCATACTTCAAGAAGACTTGCACGGTCACTGCGCCTGACATGCCCAAGCGGCACGCAAACGCAAGCGTAGTTTGCGATGCGGTTATTTTTGACAATGACCTAAAGGGACCCTTCAACTCACTCGGACTAACTCGGCTCCCTATTCTCTACCCATGGGGAGGCGGGATTGGAGGGAATTGGCATTACCCCGGGTCAGGATATGAACGGCGGAGTTCTTAACGGTTCGGCCTGGGCAGTTACAACGGTCGAGCTCAAGGATCAAAACAGGAAGCTCGAGAGCAACATGCTTCTTAGGTAAACTCCAGTTGAAGGCTCAACTTCAAACTCATGCACATACCATGGCAAAGAAAACCAGCCTCAGCGGAACCAAAGCTACCAGTGTCAGGGTCGAAACTCTAGGGATTGGGTATACCCTAACGGCAAAAAAAGAGATCATCGTATCTGCCGGGGCCTTCCAATCCCCTCAACTCCTGATGGTCTCTGACGTCGGACCAAGGTCGACACTGCAAGAATTCGGAATCAGGCTTGTCAACGGCCTTCCAGGGATCGGAAAATCCCATGGGCCCACGCCATCTTCAGAATCGTCAACAAGGTAAACATCGTCACCTAAGTTGTCTCGCCAACGACATGTCCTCTGCCACGGAAGCAATAGTCCAATAGCCTCCTTATAGCCCCCGGCTTTGGTATCCTCGGCTGGGAAAAATCCCCAACAATTCCACAAGGACAACGCCACACGCATCACAATCGGCGCCGGTACTGGCGTGCAGACCGACAAGGAAATCCTCGAGTTCATTTGCTGCGCCATCGACACGAGTATCTTCCCCATTTACCACCCGGTCATCCGCAGAGCTCGTGCTACATGCTTGCGGAGAAGATTTGCGGATGCGATCAAGAATGGGAACTAGACCGCCCATTCAGATTCCTATTGTAGCTTTCATTGTAGGCGGGTTATATCAATGGCTCGGACTGCAGTACACGTAGTATTATATGAAATGTATCGGTATAGATAACACTACCGCGGTGATCTAATAGCAATGATACTTTTGACAACATCGTGTTTATCTAAGAAGCTTGTTTTGCGTAATTCCTGGTCCTTATGCGTAGTGTTCGCTATTGGAATGATAATTGGTATATAGTGTGTTTCGTCTATTATAAGAGTAAGAACCCAGAGGGGGTGTGTGTGGCCAAACCTAGCCTTCCACATGTGCAGCTTCTCAAGAAAAATCAGATTACGGTGGCCGGATGACTCCTATAATGAGGCTGCGATGCAATATGACAGTGGGGGTGATTTAAGCGACATACAATCCAACCAGTGTGCTCGTGACAGTCCACACCAACAAAGCCATGAAGGTTCCGATCTGATAGGATGGATTCGGACGACTCTAATCTATAAGGTACAACTCCTCCCGCACCCGCAAGGAAAGCGAAACGTCTCCCCCAAACCATCGCTAGCATGCGCATCACATGAGAGAAATTAAGCAAGGCTGGTATTCAAGAGTCAGGAAAATAACGGTAAGATAGCAAGAAAGGTGAGATTAGAATAGAAAGTTGGATTAAACGGTGAAATGTGGAATTGAACGAAGAGATTTAGTTAACTACTGCCACGTCCAGCTTATTCAGTGTACCTTGGGCTTCTTTGATCAGCGCCCTTCGTGCAGTCCTAGTTTCATCGTTTGTAATTTCGATGCCGTCGGCCTTGAGGATGACCTGTGCGAGGATGGTCTCGCTGAGTTTCTTGTGCTCAAAGTCGCGCGCTTTCTCATCTGAAGGTGGGTCGGTAAAATATCGCTCACATAGTGGGAGAAGTTCTTTGCGGAAGTATGACAGTAGACCGTTGACTTGCTCGAGAGGTGTTGTAAACGAGCCTAGGTTTGGCGCTGGAGGAGGTAGTGATGAGCGGCCGCTGCTGGAGGAGGTAGGACGCTGGGGTTGGGCAGGGGGTTTTAATTCGGCCGGGGGGACTTCGTCATCCCCAGAGTCGGCGGACTTCTTCTTCTTGCTCTTGGTCTTCTTCTTGCCTTTGTTCTTTTTCTCCGGTTTCGGCTGAATGTCAGAAATATTCCGCGGCGGACGCGCTGCGTCTCCGGTCGTGCTTTCAGCTTCAGAAATATCGCTAGGTGTTCTTAACCCAGCCTGTACCTCGGACACGACGCAGAGAATTTCGGAATGCTGCTTGAGGCCCTCCGCACGACAGGGCAGGTCGTCGCTGTCGAGAAGCTTCCCCTTGTAAAGTAGTTTGATGCGATTCGGATCAGCTGTGCCTGTTACCTCTGCGGCGCGTTTTCTGAGCTGGCCGATGCTCAGGATACCGTCGTTGATAGAATAGGGCGGAAAATGAAGCTCATGGGGGATCTTGCGATGACTCAGGATGAGCGTATCCGGTTCCGTCTCATCATCATTCCTTCTCGCATATGTGTTATTCTCGTATGAGTGGGCAGGAGGATCGACAATGTCATCCGAAGTGAGATAAGAGTATGGTCGCTCATTATTGCTCGCCGGACGACGCCAAAAATTGCGCCAAGACATGATGGCGAGGGCGACCGCACAGGCGACGAGGGTGAAGAAAGCGGGTGCTTTGTTGTGGTCGTTGACGTAATAAGAGGCCCAATCTGGGGTAGAGGTGAGCGTGCTCAGCAAGGGGGTTGAGACGGCGGGACCTGAGACGAGCGGCGAGACGAATTTATGGTGGAGAGAGTGTAACGAGGAGGGAAGACTCGTGGTGATGTAATCCAGATAGGAAGCACACGTCTCGCCCAGAGAGACCTGGGAAGCGTGCGGAAACAGCTGGCTCATGGAATACGTGAATTATAAGCCAGAGGAGCCGCGTGGGATTGAAATCATGGGAACCTGTCCTTTGTCCGAGGCGGAGACAGCCTCAGCCTTGATGAGAACAGATTGAAGCTTTGAGGAATCTGGAGCCCTTGGAAACTTCCGCCGTGGAGCTCAGCCACAGTTCAGCCTCAGTGTTCAGCCACGGCTGTGACCTAGCGACAATATCAGTCCTGTTTATGTCGCATCCTGACAGAGGATTGTTGAAAGTCCAACTTGCAGTGGATCTATTGAGTAGTCTACACGTATTTGCTCCTGTTGGTGGAAGCATTTCATATGCTGCCAGACGAGCAGGGTTTCAGTTGAGTATATTGCTGGTCAACAAACTACTGTACTCTGAACCCACATTGCGGAATCGCTCCATGGCAAAGTAGATACTATGAGAGCTAATGTTAGATGGCGTGGCTTCTATAAATGTCGTATTCGGGACCGCAGACCCCTAGTGCCTAGTACTATGCGCCCCAGTCTTTGGTTGTCTGATAAAAATAGGGAAAACCGATACGACGTGCAGGCTAAGATAACCAGCAATGCCTCCAACCTCTTTAAGATAAACAAATTAAATATTGATATACTATGTATTAGAATCATCATACAGGGAATCATGTCTAGAAAAACGCCTGTGCAATGCACCGAAAACGTAGGGGGTCTTCCTATATCCTCACCCCGCCATTTGCTGGACGGCCGCCGAACCATCGGGCGAGACCACTGTTACCATCGTTACCGCCGCCATTGCTCATCCACCGGGGTAACTGAAACGAATCGCTTTGAAGCCATTGTGGCCGACTGGTGGTTTCAATGGTGTTCCTCACACGGTGGGCGAAGGACTGGAAAAAGTTCTCCTCATCCTCCTCCTCGCCCTCTACAGCCGATGACGTGGCAATAGCTCCGCGAGTGGACCTTGACGGCCTGGTGGCTTCGGCCAAAGGAGTGCATGAAGAAGAGAACGCCTGAGTGTTGCCATCAGCATTCGGCGACCGTCTGGGAGATCGCCCTGTGCGTGCGGAGAGCCCGAGAGAACCAAGGCCGTTCAACTCCCGCTCAATGAGTTCCCGACCCTCTCGCCAGCCGCCGATACCGTAGCCACTGGGATTATTCTCCAGATCATCGTCGTCCTCTTCTAGGAGTCCAAAGCCGCAAATATTCTTTACGCGGCCGTAGAGGTTGAAGAGAGTGGCTACTATAGGAACCAGAATCAAGACGGGGAAAAAATAATCGAACCCTTTTCCGAGCGGCGTTAGGTCGATCCAGCGGCCGAGGAATCGATAGAAAGTAGTGCTTGTACGGACATTCTCAGGTAAGAATGTCACAAAGTTATACGCAATTGGCACGGTGAGCCTGGCGACCAGGCTTGCATACCAGCAGGCGCTCTCACCGTAAGTATTTCGACGGACCAGCGCACGGTTACCCCAGACCTTGGCGTCATTGACACCGACCAACGCTGCAGTGCACATATATAGGAGCCACATGGAAGCGATTATCTGCCTTCCGAAACCGACCGGCGCTGCAGTTTTATGGTACGAAACGATTGACAGGGTGACCACAGAGAGCCGGGGCGCTATCGACTTTATCAACTCAGACCAGACGACACATACTGAGGCGGCAGCAAATGTCGCACCAAGGACAAGCCGTAGGTTGGGGTAAACATTCGCATACAAGTGGTATCGCATATACGGCGTTAGAATGTTTGGGAAGAAGTTGGTGCGCTGAGGGTATTGGCCAAACTCGAGCTTCTTCGACGCAGACGAGTTAATGATTGCCTGCAAGTCAGCAGCGTTGAGAATCAGGCGGTCCCACTCGTCCACGAAGCGGGCCTTCTGATGCCTGGCTCGCTGAAGGCGCCTAGTCAAATCCGCCAGATAGCGTTCGGTAATGACAGCCGGGATTGTACCTGAATTGACGGTGGGATCCAGAAGCCCAGATCGAAGTTCTGGCGGGGTCGACGTTTCGGCAAGTTCTTCTATCCAATCTTGGAAATCGCGGGCGGTACCAGTCTTTCGACGCTGGAGTTGTGCTACCTGACCTTCAAGGCTCTCCAAATCATTGATGGCATCCATTAGGCGGTCATGCAGCAACGGCGCGTGGGACTGGAGTCTCCGTAGCCTGCCACTGGCGCTGGAGTTGCGGAACAAGGTGCGCGGAATAGAAACCAAGCCGTGGCCCATCAGATAAATCGCGAGAACGAGACCCCAGACATAGGCCAGAGCCATGACCAGGGCTTTGATTGAACTGAACTCAAAACCGTTTTGAATAGATATATAGATCAGACCAACCGTCGCACATCCAAGAACCGTCATCTGATAACGAGCGTTGGAACGGATGGAGTATTCAATCCGGCTTCTGGTATTGCGGTGGCCGGAATCGATATACTCACCGAGTAGCGGAAGAATGACCCTGGAGGTAGACAGGAGAATTAGCTGCAGGGATTCTAATTCAATGTCATATTTGCGCGACAGATGCGTACCATGTCAGGGCAAATATTAGCCAGTAGGCGATCCGCCAGGACACCAGAAGAAAGCGCCCAGGAAGCCAAATCGCTCTGGGACCGCCACCATCACGCGAGCTCGAGGCTAGATCAATGGGTACTAGAAGAACTACACTGGCGGGGAGAGCGAGAGCCAGAAAGACGGGGATGGAGAGATAGGCCGGGGTGGCTCGTAGAGTGAGGAATCGTCGGAGGAGCAGCAGGACAAGCACGGAGATGGCGACAAGGGCTAGAGAAAAGAATATACTGGAGCCCACCGACACTGCAGCTACCGAAAACATGGTGCTTAAGGTCCCGAATGTAAGTGAGACATGCGTATACGGAACAAACAAGGGAGAAGGCCTGATCGATCAACAATAATTGACCATCTCGAGTCAGTGCGGGCAGACTAAAGGAGACACTATCGATCAAGCAGCCGAGCTTCCAGGAAAAGTCCAAAGGATATATATTAGATTAGGTACGAACGGAAAAGAGAAAACGAGGGTTGGGGAAGGAGCAAGGGGATCAGAGAATAATGGAGGACTGATACAGGTTATTATTCGGTTCCTTTCCAGAATAGAACTTTCGATGCATGAAGCTGACGACGATGTTCAGGCAACTTGCGGGAGTGCCAATCATAATCTCGCCAGGGAGAGTGACTGACGACACTCACCAATCCTGAGACCAGGAATCTGGAAATGAGGGTCACGTTGTTCCACGTGATCTCCGCTTCCGGATAACGAGTCAACGAGCTGCCATGAACAGGTTGAATAATGCTAATTATATTTTATTATTTAAAGTTGATTATGGGTGGTTATACAATCAAACTCAAGGGCAGACGGCGTGGAAAGCTTTCAGGTACCTTGGTTCCAATTTTAATAATCCTAACGGTATTGTGATGCCGACCGAGTCCTGATACTGAGCGTGGTACCACATGAATAGTGCCAGGTGCCTCGCCCTGCTTTACTACTAATCCACGCCGGTCTAGAGCAGCTCATAGTATTAGTAGCAATGATGGGCCGTGGCAGACGGATTAACATTATTATTTATTACACGGTTTGACAGGACCAGGCATTTTATACTAAGTACTAGTAAGTTGAAGTCAAGGTACGGTTCTGAATGAAGGCTAGACTGCCGTTTAGATAACTAACTACTAGTTACCTAGTCCTTAGTACTAGTTGGATAGTCCAGGCCTTGGAAAAAAGATTCTGCTACACAAGGCTTGGCCCGTCAGACCTTGCGTCTCTAGACTCTCTACAGCCAGTAGTCATCGGTCAAATAATCGTCCAACTGACTTGGGTGGAATCATGTACCTTGTCTCCTCGGATCTGCTAGTTAGATAGTAGTAGTTCCAACTTCTAGGGTGTCAGTTGAGGAACTGGCTGCCACTAAAACTAAACTGTTCTCTGACATCGACGGGACCCAAAGGCAGATCCCCAAAAGAGCCCGATTCCAGCTCGAGGTCGGGTCCTGAAAGTCTAGCTAGGTAGCTCTTTGTGAGTCCACCATTTAGTATTGAATATTATTCACCTTGATCCTCCCCGTCTCCATCTCCATCCCCATCATCGTCATCACACTGTTCCTCCACTCTCTCCTCTTTTCGCCTCTTTCCTCTGCCCTCTCGATACTAAAGTAATTATACCCGGGGCTCCTTTGGCTTGGAACCCAACTGATTCGGCTCTCTAATAATTGACTCTACCACTCTCCTTCATCCTCCCAGCTGACTCTCGTCGCCCGCCACTCCCACCGCTGGGCCGCAGCAGCTCATTCTACCCACTCTTTTTTGGTAAGCTTCTCTTCCCCCCTCTCTTCAACAGCAGAACCCAACACCGGACCGGCTTCTACACTTCATCTTTGCCTGCGGACTTCCACCTCGAGTCCAGCTTTTCTTTGCCGGCTTCCTCTTCCACCGTTCTTCCACCCAACTCGACTCGATTATTATTGCGCTTAGTCTAACCTAACTCATCGAGTCTCAATTAGTCCTTGGGCACCTTTTTCTTTCCTGGGTTCTCTTTTCTTCCTTTCCTGCCCTCTTGAAACCTGCCTCGATACCCTCCTCGATCGAAAAAGCCCCCGTCCTTCGTGAACCTTCAGATCGATTCGAATTTCTTTTGCAGCCATTGGGTCCCGTGTAACTGCAAACATCCCTGCCCGTGAACCAAACCTGGCCGGTGCAATCCTGACGAGCGCCTTTCCCCCAAAGCCACTCGCCCCCC
>MU628696.1:0-32768 GCA_025688805.1 Aspergillus egyptiacus
CTGTTCGATCGTTCAACATCATCCATTTCTATTCTCCTCTTTCGATTCTCTCGCATCCCTTTTTGATCTTCTCGGTGCCTTGATGGCTGTTGTTGCATTGAACATCTTCTAATAATAACCGACTGCTGCCCGACACTTTCCCGCTCACCGCTCACTACGCCAGCTGTTCCGACGGGCTTATCTCCGACATCGAAAGACAGCGAGCCAACAAAGAACCGACAAGTTTCGGATCTTCAAGCCCTCTTGTTCCTTCTATACTTGGCAACCTTGTGAAGGCTTTGTCTTTCTTTCTTTTTGCGATACACATATCACCAATCTGTTGCCTGCCGTATTGAGACCACTTCGACTTACGTCAACTGCCCAAGATGAAGGTTAGCGGCCTATATGCGTGTACCGATCTTAACTGCTCTGCTTTCAAGCTAACATCGCTCTTCTAAAGTTTCTACCTCTTCCGGAATTCGAGGACGTGACGAGCTCGCTCAACTTCGACACCGCCGACTGCCACATCGTCGGCGGCTGCGATCTGTATACGACCAAGGCGGCCCGGTCGGATCGCAAGTTATACAAGAATATCGAACAGTCTCTCGAAGCTCAGTATGAATCGGTCCTCCGTCTGTCAGCGTCGTTATCACCTCCCAACGCGTCAGATGCGGCTGCGTCTTTGAATCTCTCCCGATCGAGCCCCTTTGGCCCCCTGAGCGAACACTCCAGCCGCCGAACGTTTGCCTATTTGATCGCGACGCTGAACGCCAGCCATCCAGACTATGATTTCTCACACGTCCTCCGTCCGTCAGACTTTCGCCGCGAACGGAATCTCAAAAGAGTGATGAACACGGTCGACTCCACACTGTTTAACCTCCGGCCACGCGAAGCGATCGATCTTACGCCTCCATCACCATCTACGGTCCCTGGAGCATACAACGTGGAGACCTCTGCCAAATGGGGTCGGAGGATGTGGAAGATTATCGACGAACAAATGTCTCTGAAGGAGTGTGGTATCTACTCATATTCGCCTGACGAGGACCCATCCGACGCGGACGATGGAGCCATTTGGAGCCTTCATTATTTCTTCTTCAACCGTCTACGAAAGCGCGTGTGCTACCTCTACGTCAAAGCCATCCCGATCCTCAGCCACACGCCAAGCGAGGGTCTTGCAACGCCCACTTCAAAAAGAACATTCGACGAAGGCTATCTCACGCCAGACCTGGGTTCAAGCAAGCGGGCCCGCTTTTGGTTCGGCGAGGATGCCGAGATCGAAGACGCCGAGAGTGACAGTGACCTGGAGAACAAATCCCGGGCGTTGCGTCCGGGTGGTGACGAATTCGACAATTATCTCATGAGCGACGAAGATTTCCGATCCCGATCCGGTAGCAAAGGCACCGTCCGCGCCATGAGCGAGGAGATCGCCGACTCGATGGAAGTTTGATGATTTATGACGCCCTAAATGCCTCTTTTCTTCTTTTGTGTCTTCTCTGGACTTGTCTTTTGCTTGTTGGAGTACCCCCTTTGACTCAACGTTTCGGATTCAGCTGTTCCTTTGCGAGGCGTTACTGCTTGTTATCTGCATTCAACCTGCATTTTCAAGGTCTTGGGGCGTTTGGCAAGGTAGCCGGCAGGCCCCTTATCTATGCGTAATTCGATGTGTTTTTGTTGTTGCTGTGGATGCGCTGCCACGATGCGAACGAAGATCGCATCACGATCAGACTGGATCCGCTGTGGACAGCTTATTTCCTGTTGTATCTTTAATTGAATCGAATCAACACGTTCTTAATTGCCCTCGTCGATACCAATAGTATCCAGTAGTCCGAAAAGGAACTCCGTAGCCGTCGAGACTCGAGACCCGGGCGTGAGGTGGCCCGTGCGTTACATGGGGAAAGCTGTCCTTCGCCGCCATCAATAATCATCATCAATCATCGATAACCCAGACCCGCAAAATCACGAACCCTCTCAATACCGTCACCCCCCCCATTCCCTTCCCCACAATGGCTGACGAAGAAGAGCGCTTGAAAGCCGAGAAGCTCGCGGCCGCCAAAAAGAGGGTTTGTTTCCCACCACTCAGGTCGCACGATGGCTCGAGCTCGACTAATTCAAATCTTCTACGGAGAAATAGGTGGCCCAACTGCAGAAGAAGAAGAAAGCGGGGAAGAAAGCCGCTGGATCCGAATCGCCTAAGCCGGCCGAAAGTACTGGTACCGAGACGCCGGCAACGCAGGATGAAGCTACGGCGCAGAGAGAGGGAGGGGAGGAGAAGGGCGACGACGCTGCGCAACCCGAGGTAGAGCCAGAGACACAGACGCAGACACAAACAGAGGCAGAGGCAGAGGCAGAGATGCAAGAAGGCGCGGAATCACCGCCAGAGCCCATGCCCGATGCGCCGACCTCCGCATTTCCGCCCCCAGTCGACGAGCTACCGCAGCCAGCGCAGACCCAAACACAATCCGAAGCGCAGGCTGAATCACCCGCGGACACCCCGCGTGCCGGCCACACCCGCCAGCCCTCCCTCTCGGTCCAATCGAAGATGCGCTCCTCCTCGTTCCGAAAGTCCTCCGTCTCCCAGGGCAGTAATGCGTCCGCTATGTCTCCCTCGGCGACGATCAAGTCGCCCTCGTTACCGCCGCTCAGCGCGGACGGGGAATACGTGCAGGAGGTATATCGGAAGCAGTCGGCGAGGGTTGAGGAGCTGGAGAAGGAAAACAAACGGCTCGAGAAGGAGGTTGAGGAGATTAGTGGACGGTTTAAAAAGACCGAGGACCAGTTGGAGGAGATGAGGGAGGCGAACGTTGATGTGGTGGAGTTGAGGGACAAGTTGGCCAGGGCGGAGGAGAAGGCGGCTGGGATTGAGGAGTTGGTATGTTTTACTTGCCCTTTGTACTTCCTGGTTAAGGATGGGATGCTGATGATACGAGTATAGAAAGCGGAGATTGCCTCGCTACAGAGACAGACGCAGACCCGGACGCATCGGAATAATGCTAGTGTTGCGAGCCAAGGGCAATCGGAGTCACCCCCATCTGATCTTGTGCAGCAGCTAGAGTCCAAGTCCGCAGCGATGGAGGCAATGGAGCTAGAGATTTCGAACCTCCGCGCTCAGATCTCCGCGCAGTCAGCTCACGAGACCCAAATTGCCGCTCTGGAAGAGAAGCTCACCCGCAGCGAATCTGCCCTTGAGCAAGCCCAGCACGAGCTAACCGATACGAAGGCCGCCCTGACCCGCGCTTCCGAGAAAGCCGTCAAGGAAGGCGTCGAGAAAACCTCTACAGAAACCCTGATCAAGAGCCTGCAGCGCGAAATCGAAGAGCTCAAGCAGGAAAAGACGGAAGCCGAGAAGAAAATCGACACCCTCGAAAAGAAACTGCAGGCCCTAACTACCTTACATAAGGAATCCGAAACCCGGCACCAAGCACGTCTCCGCGAGAGCGAGAAATTCGAGCAAGAAGCCACCGTCCTCCGCAAGAAACTGGCCGCCACGGAGAACGAGAACCTCCGCCTCAAAGAAGAGCAGGAAGCCGCTAGGAAGCGCGACGCCGGCGCCACAGGCGGAGCAGACGACGACGCGATCGACGAACTCGAGGATGAAGAGCGCTCACGCCTGCAGCGGCGCATCCGAGAACTAGAAGGCGAAATCTTCGACCTCCGCCGCGGCGTCTGGCGGGAAAAGCGCCAGGAACTGCAGGTTGGTCCGGACGACTTCCCGACCCACGAATACTCGGTCTCGAACGCCGCCAGCACCTTTGACGACGTCGACCTCACCGGCGGAGCTCCCGAACACGCTCGCCGTCGCAGCATGGCACAGATGCAGCACCACCAACAACAGCATTCCTCCTTCTCAACCGTCCTCTCAAGCGGCCTCGCGGCTTTTACGGGCGGTTCTGCCCCATTCTACAACCGCGGCTCACCATCGGCCTCTCACAAGCCGCATGCGCATCCCGGAGCTCCGGCAACAAGGGGCTCCCTAGAGCTCCTTTCCGAGGAGAACTTCGACGACGACTTCGACGAGGCGGAATTCGCGCGCGCGCAGGCTGAGGAGGAGGCGCGGAAGAGGGTCGAGTGGGTGAGGGAGATCAAGCGGCAGCTGAGGGACTGGAATGGGTGGCGGTTGGATCTCGTGGATAGTCGGGCTGGGGCCGAGGGGGCCGGGGCGGGGATGGGAGAGATTTTCGAGGTCTAATTCTAGATATTATTTCTACTTTCCTTATGAGGCCTTTTCTTAGAGATATGGTGAGTTACTGGCCTTGGTAGGTAGGCTATTGATATACATGATGATCATCTAACAGGACTTCCCCAATCCGGCGTCGCTTCTACAAGCCGTGCTCCAAGGCGCCAAGGCAGGAATCAACGGCTACCTGCCTCTCGTAGATACTGTCGACAGATACAGTATCTATGTACGGTCACCACGCCTTAGAGTCTACATAGGCCCCCCTGGTCCTGGTGGGAACCAGTATCAAATAGTCGTAGACAAGATGCTTGGATATAGACAGTAGTAGGTAGTCCTTGATGGTGATGAGACAAGATAGAGTAAGTAGGGTATGGGCCGATGGAACGACAACCGGGTCAATGGCGGAAAACGTCGCGGGGGAAAGGGGATTCCTTGTGTTCTTCTGTTCGGAGGGGGTGTATAGATGCCCTTATGCATGCGTCTTGCGTGTTACATAGGTCGCAATTATTGTCTCAACACTCCTAAGTTCGTCGAGATATACTCTTCAGGGTTGTGTAGGGATCTGTAGGCATTGGTTATATCTCGGGATCTTACAGCCTAGTACTGCGCAGTGAGAGGATAGGGTATGGAGACACAGCTCGGAATCTGACCTGCGAGGTATCTACGGCAGTACTGTAGATAATGGAGTCTAGAACGCAACTTATTCCAAAAACAAACAAACAGAGAGACACGCTAAGAGAGAAACTCGAAACCCAAGCAAAGAAAGCTCACTCCTCTGCCATCTTCCCATGCAAATACCCCTCACTCTTCGCACCCCCTTTCCTTCTCCTCCTCAACTCGCCCACCCACTCCACAATCTGATAAAGCCACCCGCCCGTCACAATAACGCCGGAGACCGTGTTCACCAACCGAATCAGCAGCGTCATGAATCCCGTTCGCTCCTCACTGATAAGCAGCAGGATGGGCTCGATGTTGTACTTGAAGAAGATGCCCGGGATCAGGTAGGGCGATTCCGGAAGCACGTCGGACTGGCTGGTTGCGGCGTACTGGTTTGTGAAGATGAGGTTCTTGTTGTGGCGGTTGGCGCTGAGAGTGGGGCTGTCGAGGGCGATGGGCTGGTTCTTGGAGTAGACTGTGGGAACGATGGAGAGGAAGTACTGGTATTTGTAGTAGTGGTGGTCTGTCGTTGCGATTGTTTTGTCCAACGGGTTGAGGATCGTTGGGTAGTGCGGCCCGAAGGAGAGTTCGGTGATCATGTGCGAGAAGTTGAAGACTGTTTTTCCTCCTCATTTTTATTAGCAATTGTTCCCGAGGAGTTATATGTAGTGTAAGATAGAGAGAGGTGAAGGGGAAGGCAAACCCGAATGATCCAAATGCTGTGCGCCCATCCCGTCGCGATACCCATGCCCACGCGCCGTGATATGAAAGTCCCCCTGCACCTTATTTCCCTCTAGACTGCCATAGATGCGACACGAGTCTGCAACATCTGTGCGCCTCATCTTCGGTGCCTTCGCAAACTTCCGGCTCGGATTCCGCCTCAGCTCGCTAAGCACATGGCGCGCATGCGCGTCTTCCTCCTGCGCCGCAATCCGCCCGCCATCCTCGCGGCTCAGGGTCTGGTACTCGGAATCGCGGTTGCGCTTCTCCATCCATAGCTTCCAGGCCGTGTGTTCCTTGGTCAGCATCTCCGAGGCGAGGACGCGGTCGCCCGCGGCATCCTGGATGTTGATGTGGAGGGTGTCGCAGGGCATGCGAATGACAAGGTCGAGGTTGAGTTGGAGGTCGTGCGAGACGCCCTTTTCGACGGTAAAGTGGTGGGTTTCGGTGCCTTTGAGCCAGGTGAGGAATTCGCTGAGGGAGAAGACGGTGCAGATGAGGAGGACTAGGACGGTCCATTGGCCGCCGCGGCGGGAGGGGGTGGTGTAGGAGGGTTTTGTTTTGGCTATTCGTCGTCACGGTCAGCATGTTGCACTTGAAGGGGTATGTACTCTTTTTCAACTCGATTGCATGGTATAGACTCACGGAAAGCATCGAATGTCCGGAGTCCGCCCTTCAAGCTGGACTTCTCCCCGAATGCATCCTCATCGAGGTCGTGGGCTGCGAACCCGTTCATCACGAAGCGTCGCAGAGTACAGTAATCCAGCTCAAGGCATGGGAGTGGCAAGGAAAACGAAATGAAGAAAAAGCAAATGAATGCTATTCACAGTTCAGGAAAGGGGAGTCATTTGATTAAGTGGGGTGGAGTTGGGTTGGTGAAAGGCTGGAGAGGGAGGAATAATAGGAATAATAGAGGCCAAGTATTCCTTCCGAGAGACCTTCTTCTTCTACTCCGGACTCCGCACCATTGCCTTGCCCTGCCCCAGCCAACTACTAATCCCAACAACAATGAGTGGTATAGCTCACAAATCATGATTAATTCATATCTATTCGTGGTGTCTCTTGATGTATATCCACAGGTTCTTATCATAAAACATGTCCGGAGTCTCGACCCTGCGAAACACAGGACAACGGAAGAGTAAATGTACAGATGGCCTTCAAGCTGCCTTCCATCTCAGCTAGAAGATACTCGACCCCTGCATGCATATCAATGAAGGAGAGCAGACAATGCAAAATGGCAGATCGAGCTAGTAAAAGACGGCAGTGACAGAAATGTGCAGCATGTAAGAACTCAAACTTCCACAGTCGTAACAATATCAGAACCACGATAGTCTAGCGAGATAACAAGAGAATGAGCGAAGATAAAAAAAATCAAGACAAATATCAAATCATGGCAGGCATGAAAAGGCTCCAGTGAGGGTATAAGAAGAACTGTCCTGCCTCATGCGCCGGCTTGTTCAGCCAGCGTCAGTGTCAAATCATAAAGAGAAGAATAGAAACCACAAGCGTCCCCAGCCTGCTATGCAACTGAATAATCAAACAAGTATTATTACATGTATGCAAGAAGTTGAAAAGGGTGCAAATGAAAACAAGAATCAAGCAATGAGACCCAGTGTTCAGTATTTGGGCTTCTGTCATTCTGTTAGTGAATGTTTACTTGGACGCTGTCAGACTTGGGCTTGGACATACCAAACTTGTTGCCGCCGCCGCAGTGGCGAGGTCAGGCTTTCCACTGATACTTCGTGCAGAAGCACGAGGTAATGCAGAACCGGTGGTGCTGGTGGTATTTGTACCTCGCTTGGCGGGCGTGGATGGCGGTAACCCACTGATGGTCGAGTGACGTTTGCCAGTGGCCACTTTGCTGGGCGACGAATTGGATGCGTCCCGACTGCGGACTGCCGTGCCATTTTTAAGACTCGTTCCAGGAGGCTCTGGAAGAGGGCGGCCTATCGTCGGGGTGGACAGAGTGTGCACCCGCTTACCAGGAGAGCTGGATGCAAAGGTTCTAGTCCGGGGGGGCGCTTTTTGCCCCGTCATGAACTCATGCCTAAGAGCCTCGCTCGGACTTAGACGACGAGCAGGATCCCACCGGAGACAGCGCGATATGAAGTCCAAAAACGCCTCGTCATCGCACTTCAACACCTGCCTGAGATCTTTGGAGCTGGGACGGCGTCTCCGACCCTTTGACGAGACCGTGATCCTCGGCTTGCCAAGAGAATCGAAGAACAGCTTCTTCCGAGTACTCTTCTCAATCAAGTGTTTCTCCGGCGGTCCAAACACCTCCATGATACAGGCAAGCTGTTCCTGTTCGTTCTCGCCTGGAAAGATCGGGTATCCAGTATAAAGCTCAGCCAAGATACATCCCAGACTCCACATGTCAATTGGCATGCCGTAGGACATGCCAAGGATGACCTCGGGGGAGCGGTAGAAGCGACTTTGAATATAAGTGTAGACCTTCTCGTTCTCAAAGCAACTCGAGCCAAAATCGATCACGCGTATTTCGGAACTGAGAGGATGGCAAAGCAGGATGTTCTCGGGCTTGAGATCACAGTGAATGACCTTTTTCGCCTGCAGCAGCATTAGAGTGCTGAGTATCTGTCTCGTAAATCGACGAATAAGCTTGACAGAGAATCCCCTGAAATCGTGCGCCTTGATGAATTCGTAAAGGTTGATTCCCAAAAGCTCAGTTGAAATGCAGAGATGCCCCCTGAAATAAAAGCTCTGCGTAAAGTTAACCACGCTATGACGGCGATGCGGATCCCACTCTTTGAGCTTCTGGAGGAGGTTAACCTCAATCAGAGCTTGCTGGTGAAATCGCTTCTTGTTACGGATAATCTTCACTGCAACAAGATGGCCGGTTTTGTGATCAATACACCTGACAACTTGGCCGAAGCTGCCCTTACCCAAGACATCTAGCACCTCGTAGCGATAGGCTAGATGATCTCCAAGAACAATGTTATAATCTCCGCGCTCGTCATCGTAACCAAAGTTAGCCGACTGTGCATGCAAATCGCCAACATGCTTCTTTGCATCCTGTGTTCCACAGAAGTAGATATCCTTGAAATCAATGATCTCTCCACGCTCAAATATATTCAAATTGGCCACCTTGAGCGCCTGGGCAGGAGTGACTCGGTCCTTCGGTCCAGCCCGCCGGCGCAGGTCGTCCAATTCAGTCGCCGCTTTCTGGAAGTCCTTGCGTCTGCTGCCGAGTCTGCGCATTTCCTCATCAGCTACACGGATCTCGGCCTCTATATGAGTTTCGCTAGGGTGACCTGAGTTTGCCGCTATATTGGACTTGGCTGAGTTAATGATTTTGTGCACGGGTGAAAGGATCGACGGTCCAGAGCGATGCGTTGCGTCACTGTCATGAGATTCCCGGGAGCTAGTTGGTTCCAAGGAGAGGCTCTGTTCGCTGCAAAAGCTCGGTTTTCGAAGCACAGCATTTGATGCAGTTGATATGGATGATTGACGCCTAGATTTCAAATATGATGGCTTTAGGGCTGTTGGGCTGGAGTTCTTCGCCGAGGACAGGTTGCTCCAGGTGGCAGAAGCCGGAAGCTTGGGCGGTGGCATAAGTTCAGCCTTCTTCGGGTCTGTATTGACACTAAGCCCTTGCTGTGGTTTGGAATTGCTCCTCGTGCGTGACGTGACTTTGTTGCGGAGAAAAGTTCCCGTAGCGCTGTTGTTATCGGGATCCGAAGGAGTCGATACCTGGCTAACCGTCTCCGCATTGGAGAGAGCAGATGATTGGGTCTGAGGCCGAGGGCCGGTAAGTTTGTAGGAATGAGATATTCTCGGGGAATAATCCCCGCTAGGCTTCTGGCGAAGATGAGTATTGGACTCGCTGGTGCTCTTTGGTAATGTATAGGATACGTAAGGTGAAACGGTCCTAGCGCCTCCCGGCATGCCATCAAACGATGCAAGGGCGCTAGAGCTGCTAGCAGTCCTTTGGCTAATGTTGGATGAAGTGCTTAGAGCGAAATGTGACGTGCTGCTTCTCGCCTGGGGAAGCGGGATCGCATCCTCTTCGTCGCGGAACGAGAAATAGTTTGCTGCTTTTGAGGCCGTCAACGGAGTGCTGGGTGTCTTGGAGGCAATCTGCGCTGAAGGTGTGGATGGGTCAATATCATCGTCGTCCCTGTCAGCCAATGCCTCAATCTTCGAGGCCATGGGTGTGCCTAGGGGTAGGAGATTTAGAGGCGGAAGCTTCAATGGTTGCAGACTCTTCTTCCCAAAGCCAGCATTGGGTTGGGTTTTGGCCTCAGGTGTCTTCAACGCGCGTTTATCGACGGGTTCAGGTGTTTGCACCAGGGAAATAGGAAAGGAAGGAGTGGGGGTAGAATCAGAGACATGCTTCGGGTTAATAGAAAAGGAAGCCGTGGGCGTCGAGTCAGAGACATGCTTGGACTTGAGGAGCTCGATTTCCAATGGCAGACTAGACTTGCGAGTGGTCGGATACTGCGCCTGATCCAGTTCATTCTTCGGTGACTCGTAGGCTTTTGGAATAGCAGGAACTGGGGGAACCTCTTCACTCGTGACAGAATGCTCGGCACGAGGTTTTGGTGTTGGGAGCCGAGACGTCGAGAAGTTTTGGGATAATCGCATCTGCAATGAGCCGCCGGAGTTCCTCGCGGAATTATAGCTCGTGTTGGAAGATACGGATAAGCCTGAACTGTAAGACTTTCGATTCGGGTCAGGCGTGGTGCGTGTGGATGAAGGGGTCGCACTCTTCCTCGGAATGTTGGAAGGGGAGTGGGCGGATGAGCGAGGTCGATGAGGTAGCGGTTCGGTTTGACTCGGTGGCGTATAGGGTAATGGGTGCGCTTGAGGCGCCGTTGAAAGTCGCTTTAGCCGTCGTGCATCGGTCGGGCTAATAGTGCGAGCCCCAAGGCCGGTGGCATGAGGCGGCATGACAGATACGCGCTTCGCGGAGGAAGACGGCGGTGTTGCTCTTCCCGCTGCATGCTTCACCGGAGTTCGAACAGCATTGGTAGACGATGACCGAGAATGGTCAGAAAAACCAGATGTCGTCAAGTTATCGCTGGATTCACTTGGAGGAGGCTGGAATGATTTGGCCTTCGCGATCCGAACATTCGCCGGAAGCCGCACGCTACTGTTTCCATTAGTCTCATGGCCCTGGGTCTTTGGACGAAGGTAACTGGTTGTGTCAGCACTGGCTTTTCTTGCCGACAGGCTCTGCCTCCTTGTCGAGGTAGCCATAGCGAGTGAACCTGGCCCTATTGATTTACGCGGAGTTCGGGGCGCTGAATTGACCTGTCCCTGGTTCTGAACGAGGCCCTCGCCACGGTTTCGAGTGGCCGCGGTGGACGCCGGTGGGCGAGATGATATGTTGGCGGAGAGGTTCTGGCTAACTGAGCTCTGTCTTCGTGGTATGTAATGCCTTGTGTGCCCGGGGTCGTCATTACTGTTAGCCCAAGGGTTGGTAGGATGGAAAGCGGTAGACTGTTGCTCGATTCCCTGTCCTGCGCCTCCAGGCCTAGGGAAGTGGTTCAAACTCGGCTCTGCCATGATGCTGTTGTGGAAGTCGTCGAAGCTGACAGGAGCAAGTGGTTCCATGCTTTCGGGTGGGGTCTGGCTTGAGAAATTGCTGGTGGACCGGAGGCTGACACGCGAGCTACTGCTCTTGAGGGATTCGTTCGTGGAGTCAATGGAGGACTTGCCAGTGTGGTGGGCCGTACCCGAGCTGTGGGAGAGCTATAGGTTAGACATGTTACAAGGATTTGGCCACCCACGGGCAATCAAACTGAGCGATACTGGAAAAACTGGGGTGGAACAATAAATAAGGTATAAAAGGGGACAAACCTGCGTGATGAGTCTTGCGGTCGTGGACCCTGGGGGACTTTCTGATCACGAATAGATAACCTCCGCTTGCTCAGAGCGCTGAATCTAGAACCAATGGCATTGTTTGAAGAGGCGGAAGAGGCATCGGATAGAAAGGTCGTCGAAGAATGCTTTTGCAACCGTCTGCGTCCGGGTACATCTAATCGTCGGGGGACAAATTCGTTAGCCATTGACCCCGGTATGGCCATCCAAGAACATCGTCGGATCCTCTTACCTCCAAATGCCGTGTTCTCATTTCCCGAGGGACTGGACGGCCTGGACCGCACCTGACGCGACTGCCCCTGTCCTGCAGTCTGCTGGCCAGGCAGCTTTTCCGGCATGGTCACACTCCGGTCGGGACAGCTCTGGACGCCGGGGAATACGCCCAGAGGTTAAATCGATGACGGGATATCAGTGGAATTTGGTGCAGAAGCCCAATCGCAGACAACATTCAGGAGTGAAAGTGCCTCAATGCCTAACGAAGGAAAGCCTTGACCAGCACCGTCGCGCGACCATCAGCGGCCGTTAACGGTCCATCGCGGGGACAACGAACAGTGCAATCTGTTCCGGCGTGATAGGAGGCGAGTGTGGGAGCGAGGGATAAACGCGAAGACGATAGAGAGCGCTGCTTCCAGTCCAGGGAGAACAGTCTAGGATGCCTTGGTCAGTGTTGAGCAGTCAAAGGGTGATTGACAGAGAGAACTTTGGTCGTTGCGTTGGACTTGGCGTTCGTAAAGGTTACAAGCGTATAATTGAAGAGGGAAAGTACCACCAACAAAAGTCGGAATAATGATAAGAGAGCGAAAAATAATAGCTGGACCGATCAAAACCTGGGGAGACCTGGAGATAAAATGTTTTCTGGGGCCTGCTAGAAGCAAACAGGAAGAGGAGAGGAGGCCAAAAGAAAGAACTGCAGTAGTAAACAAGCTGTCAATAATAATAATAATAATCTCTTTGGACTTCACAGGTCTCCGCCCCCTGCTCCTTTTTTTGTGTTGCGACGGGAAAATCAGGCTGCAAACAGTACAAACACCTGGGAAGATTGCACCTTGATTTGTACTAGTCCAGTGCTTGGCTTCTGATGAATTACCAGACCTGCACCTTTTGCACTGTATACAGTAGTAAGTAAGTATAGGCCACCCATGATACATGAGTATCACCAGTCAATACAGTATGCAACTGGTTAGAATCAGGTATGGATAGTATATACCACCTAGAGTAAGTATTAGAACAGTTTCTGCTATCAACCCCCAGGTCCAGGATTTGGGACCTGCATCCATCTTAGGTGCACTAGTCTACTAGTACTACTTAGAGTATTGTCAGTTCCAGGTTTCAAAATTGATTGTATTGGTGTATTAGTAACCCCATGCAGGTGAGCTGGATTAGCTCGTGACTTGGATCTGATTTATCAAAATAAGCATATAATATAAATGTTATCCTTCAGAGCAAAGTAAAAACAAATGATCCATAATAATTCTGTGAAGCCTAATCCCGACTTTGACAATCAGGTAGTCCGCGTGGGCGGGCAAATGGAGGGGTAGAATTGATCCGAGCATGAGAACCGTGGAGTCGTGGACCTGGCAGCGCCGTTTTGGTACTTAAACTCCGCCCATGAGTTTACTATCGCTACTGAGGTGTTCATGCTCTGCCCTTTAATCGACAATACCTACATCGCCAGCATTTACAGATCGAAATGCAGCTTCCCAGTTATCTTTTTATTAGTTGTAGTACAGATCCACTAAATGTAATCTAGCTGAAATTTTCAGTACCAACGGGCCCTGTAGCGAGCCGTTCCAAGGCTTTACCCCAGCTTACCTTAACCTTAGTACGTAGCTCGGCTTATCGCAGCTCCGGCGAGCATGTGCTCGAGCTCTGACTGCAATTCAAACCGTCTTCAGAACTTCGTCTACATTCACCTTTTCTCGCCGGAGATGCGCCATCATCTCGCCCTTGTGGCAGCATTCTCATCAAAATACCATGGAGGAATATACCGTCGGAACCTTTGCCAACCGCGATGATCCTACTCCGCCCCTCCGAGGCAGGCAAAGTGCAAGTGTGGAGGATCCCAAGCTACGTCGCCATGGGAGATCGGTGTCCAACGTCAGCCAGTCAATGCAGGATAAATTATTCACAAAGTATGTGCACTCACCTGCTTGTTATCCGACGTTGGGTCCGGATTCGTTTACTGACCTAGAACAGAATCCTACAGCAGGTCGTGCCAGTAGAAGATGTCAACGATGAATCAGTATCAGTGGGCGCGAAGCCTGTCCCTCTGGACACCGAAAAACCAGCATTCAGCCTTCCTGTGATGGGCAATAATTTTCGGCGATTTAATGCCAGGTAAACGCGTACCGGACTCACCAAGGTGAGCACAGGCTGAGCTTCGCAGGATCGGGATCGTATTCCAGTTTCAGGACTCGGCAGAGCGCCTGTTCAGTTGGAAGCAACAATCGCATACGTTCGCCTTCCTATTCGTCTACTCCTTCGTATGCCTAGATCCGCATCTTCTTGTTGTGATCCCTATGGCGACCGTTCTCCTCTTCGTAATGGTCCCGACCTTTCTCGCGCGCCATCCTCCTCCGCCCTCCACCTCAACATCCAGCATTACTCCCTACTACTCGTACCAGGGACCCGCACTGGCGCCAGCGAAGACGATTAAACCGGCACCAGAGACCTCCAAAGACTTCTTCCGCAATATGCGTGACTTGCAGAATTGCATGGCTGATTTCTCAGACCTGCACGATTCGGCGGTTTCGGCGCTTGCACCTCTGACGAACTTCTCCAACGAGAAGTTGTCCTCAGCGGTGTTTCTTTCGTGCACCCTTCTAACTGCGGTGCTTTTCCTGACTTCACATCTCGTCCCCTGGAGGTACCTTCTGCTCGTCGGTGGCAATGCATCGATTCTCTCGAAGCACCCCAATATTCAGGAATTTCTCCAAGACCTTGCCAGCGATATGGGCGGTGACCCTGCACACTTAGCGCCACCGGCACCCTCAACTTCCCCCTCAGTGGCTTTGGCGCGGCTGTTAGGCGATATTTCGTTGGATTCGTTCCCGGAGGAACGCGAAGTCGAGATATTTGAGATCCAATATCGCTCCCTAGCTCCCTACGCCGAGCAAGATTGGGAAACATTTATCTTCAGTCCTACGCCTTATGACCCGTTGTCTCCGTCCCGTATTGCTGGTGACCGGCCTAAAGGATGTCGCTTCTTTGAAGACGTCCAGCCTCCCGCTGGGTGGGCGTGGAAGAGTAAGAAATGGGAGTTGGATCTCGACTGTCGCGAATGGGTTGTTGAGCGGATGATCACCGGTGTTGGGTTCGAGGTCCCCGGTTCTGGCACAGAAAGTGGCAATGATGAAATTGGAGGCTGGGTTTGGGACTTGCCTTCCGTGTCCTCGTTTAGAGGCGATGATGACGTGGCATCCGCACTTGGATATGGAAGTTTTGAACAGACTTCAGCGGAGAAAAGGAAGGGGAAGAAGAAAGGAAAGGAGAGGGCATATCAAGACTACGAGGAGAAAGGAAACAGTGGATCTAACATCATGGGTGAATGGAGACGCAGGCGCTGGGTCCGGATTGTTCACCGTATTAGCGTGCCAGAAAAGAAGGAGAAGAGCAAGGGCAATGATGCGGATACATAGGTACATTATATCGCTATTCGGAGTGGGACTATCCTTATCAGAATTACAGCGCAGGCACGCCGTGTAGTGCAGGACTGTCTCAATATTTCATCACACTTAGCAGACCGTGAGTGCAAACGGCAGCTAACCTTCCACCGTGTGGCCGGAATACTCCTCCAACTCGAGGGTCTTCGACTCAGATACTCCCGAGTTCTCGAGGAGCAGTGCCATCATCGACTTTGCTGATGAGAAGTGGATCTTGCCCTCATTCTACTGGTACTATAAGGCGTCGAAGCGAACAGTTTATCTTATTTGTGCCTGGCAGGTACCTAGGTACGATAAGAAGGCTTCTTGGTGATATCGTTACTGTGCCGTAGACCTAACCAACTCCCAATGGAGATACCTATATTTACCTGTCATTATCCATGTTGCCCTTTCTCTAAACCGCTCGATGATTAGGCAGAGTTTTCATTTACTTCATCTCTTCCCTTCTTACATATGTATACTTAGTACTCCAAGTTGTTAAGAGTATCAGGGATATATAATCATGTACATGTATCATACATCTACCGGAGACTATCAGCACGGGTCCCATGAAGCTCGATACCGAAGGCTGCACACTACTCACTACTGAGAACCGCCTTCTCCACGCCTTGCGGTGCGGAGAACAGCTGCAGTCCCTAAACGCTGATTGAGACCAGAGAACCAGATGTCGCGGGGAACGCGGAGTCCCCGGGCGGTCGTCGCGTTCTCTCGAATGAAAGGCACCTGGATAGATAGGTTTGGGATAGGTCAATGTTCACGCAGAGAAAAGTGGCTGTGTAAGAGGCAAAACCATGTAGGGAGGAGCAGCTAAAAGCCATGTCGAGTCCTCAGTCAGTACAGCACAGGTAAATATCATCAACATCCGGATTCCTGGGTACCAATTGGAGCATGGATGAAACATATCCCCTCCTAATGGACGGAAATAGTATACTGAGTATACTTGAGATGAAGCCTATTTTGACGTCCTGGGTCCAATAACGAAAGTCTCAACGGTGCTGATAAGTGTTGGTAACTACTAAGTACCTTTGTTAAAGTACCCGTGGATCCCTTGGTGCACCCATGGATTAGTCAGGCATACCAGAGTCCCAGCAGCAGCCAATCAAGAGTAATCGGAGGGGATAACCACTCCGACCTCCTCGTACCTGGCTTGAGCCCGTTGGTGATGTTCAGGTTCCATCCTCATCCGTGAGTATTGCCATTCAATGTCACCAGGAATGGAACATGGCACTTTGGATCGCTGTCATATTATATGGGTATGTTGTCTTGGACACAGTGTCTGAACCTACCTAGTAGCCTTCTGACCGTTGGAACAGGACTCGGCCAATGCCCGGCTCTCGCCATGTGCAGTCGGCTATTTTGCTTTTGTCCCGGCGGCTGCTATTTCCTGCGCTTGGTTGAGCTATGTGGTTCGACGACTACCTTTTGTCAGGCGCCCCAAATGGACCAAGCCGTTTGTGCAAGAATTGCCTCCATGCCCGGAGCTGCCGTTGCGACGGACTATGCAACGTCTGGGCTGGGTCATAGCTCTCTTGTATGTACACCATCTGGCGTTGATTGTCTTGCGAACCAACACGTGCATCGCAAACTCGGAAGCATGAAAACCGGAAACTGATCGTCAATTCCATCCAGAGGGATCAGTATCCTTGGTTCCGCTGCCGAACTCATGAAGCTTGTTATAAATGGTCCAACCTTGGCTAACTATGTCTTATTTGCTTCATGGGTGAGCTGTATGGATTCCCTGGACGTGAGAATTGGCTAATTGATCTAGGCTGCGACTTTACTCTTAATGTCCGTCGAGCGTCCAAGAACATGCCCAAAGCAATTACTTGCTTACTTTCTTACCGCAGGTATAATTGAATATACCTTCATCGCTAATCACTATGTATACGCAATATCGAATGTGCTTAGCTACTACCTCGCCGCAGCGGCCTCCTCATTGGGCTGTGCAGTGACCCTAGTAATGCCTCTTCGTCCAGCCGCGCTCCCGTGCATGGATATCAGCGCCGTAGGGCAGAAACCATCCAGTGACTTTCGAAGCCCAGAGGACAACCTGCGGCTCTGGCAGTTCTTTAGCGTGTCGTGGATGGCGCCCTTGATGACCATCGGCAAAAAGCGACAGCTTGACGAAAATGACGTCTGGTCCCTCGGTTTCGAGTTTCAGCACAAAAGACTCCACGAGAAGTTTCGCCAGCTTCGTGGAAGTGTCATAGCTCGTTTACTACGGGCGAATGGAGTTGACGTTCTAATCATCAGCGCGATTTCAATCGTGCAGATGGTTTGTGGTTGGTTGTCCCGTGCCCTCTTTCGAACAGCCATCACTGAATAATTCGCAGAGTTTTCGACGCCTTTGCTCCTTCAGAAACTCTTGCAAGCAATGCAAAAAGACGATCGATCGATTCGGGTTGCCCTAATCTATGCGCTCTTGTCACTGGTGGTTCAACTTGTGGCCGCACAGTCGCAAGTATTTAATCTCTGGTACGGTAGACGATGCTATGAACGCAGTCGCGGTGAGATGATGATGATGGTATACGAAAAAGCGCTGGTGAGAAAGAACGTATTCGACCAGCGTGCCGAGGATAAAGCCGCAGAAATCGAACAACAGGAAGAAGGCAATAGTTCTTCCGCGAAGTCCACTTTCTGGAATTTACTAACTTTCTGGCGATCGTCTCGTAAAGAGAAGACCAAGGCCCCTGTCACCATGGGGAAGATATTTAACTTACTCCGCGGGGATGTATATGAAGTCGCACAGAGGTTCTGGGAGGTTGACTCTCTGATCAACAAACCATTGGGCCTCGTGATAGCTGTAGCCCTAGTCTGGAAAGTACTGGGACCATCATGCTTTCTCGGGATCTTTGTTGTCCTCATTGCACAATCAATAAACGTGCTCATAACTCGCACACTTCTTCGGTGGGAGCGGGTCCGCAGAATGGCTACGGACGCCAGACTTCAGGTTTCTTCTCAGTTTGTGGAAGCACTTCGCCATCTTCGTTGGTATGGGTGGCAAAACCACTGGCTTCATCAAGTCATGGAGTCTAGAAATGCTGAGTTAAGACTTCGGGTGATTACGAAGCTCTGGGGCCTTGCTATTATCTTCGTCAATACGTTTGCCAGTGGCCTGTTTCCTGTTGTCGCCCTCTACGCTTATACGCTTCTGGCGGGTCAGTCGCTGAGCATTGATATTATATTCCCTGCATTGCAGCTCTTCACTATGCTGGAAACCCGCTTGAGGGAAATACCCAGTTTGATTACGGTACTGATCAACGCCTCCATCGCCATGGAACGTATAGAAGACTTTATGGCCGAGCCCGATAAACAGAGCAGGGACATAGCATCTTCCTTTGAGTCAGCCCCGCTTCAGCTGCAGTCCTGCTCCTTTTCCTGGCCCGGAAAGACGTCCAATGTCCTCTCAGATATTAATCTGAGTATTTCTCAAGGTCTTACGGTTGTCCACGGTAAAGTTGGTGCCGGCAAAACCGCTCTCCTTCAAGGCCTCCTGGGTGAGCTGGATAAGACGCAGGGAACATCGTATATCTCAAACGAGATGATGGGATACTGCTCGCAAACACCATGGCTTCAAAGCATGAGTATCCGAGACAATATACTCTTTTCTTCGCCATATGACGAGCGACGGTACAAGCGAGTCCTAGATGCATGTGCGCTGCTCCCGGACCTGTCTAATTTCAAGCACGGGGACTTGTCATTTGTCGGGGAGAACGGGATTGGCCTTTCTGGGGGACAAAAGGCGCGCGTTGCTTTAGCAAGAGCCGTTTACAGTGCCGCTAGGGTTTTGCTCCTCGATGACCCTCTGTCAGCATTAGATCATAATACAGCCGAGACCGTCGTTCGCAAGTGCCTGACTGGTCCTCTAATGGAGGGACGTGTCGTTGTTCTTGTTACGCATCGCATTCATCTCGTTCGGCATCTCGCAGACCAGATTGTACATGTCCAGGACGGCCGAGCAGTAGTCGAAGAGCCCTCCGCGGCTCTGGATACCGTTGACGAGACGAGTGATAGTTCCGAAGGAAGCGACGCTGGGAATGAAGATGCAGACCTAGAAGATCATTCAGCTGCAGTGCCGTCCAAGTTCATCGAGGAGGAACATCGAGCGGAATGGGGTGTGAAAGCTGCAGTATATTGGAACTATATAAAAGCCGGGAGATACCGATGGTGGTGCGCTTTAATCATGATCATGTCCGTATATCGCCTGGCGACAGTGGCGCAATCTTGGTTCCTTAAAGAATGGGGAGAGGCATATGGGCAAGCCATCCACATTTTTGGACATTCTGTTTTGGAGACGACCTCGTTTGGAAAATGGACAGCATTCTCTGCTCTACCGATGGCAGTCAACTGGCCTACAACAGACCCTTTTAAAGACTTTCCTGCGCCGAATGAGAATGTACGGCCATGGCTGCTGGTCTTTCTCGGCATCACGACGTTTTCAGCGGTCACAATGCTCATAGCTCGGCTCTTCATGCTTATCATTGTCTACTGCGCAGGCCAAAAACTCTTTCAAGAGGTCATGCTCGGAGTCAGTCATGCCACCTTTCGGTTTTTCGACGTTACTCCTATCGGGCGTTTGATGAATAGATTGACATCAGATATCGGAGTAGTTGATGGCGACATCAGCGAACAATTCCAGCTCATCGCATTCCTAATCATCACCTGGGTCACTTCGATCGCCGTCATCGCCTCTGTGACGCCCGTCTTCCTGGCCTTCTCAGTCCTCCTTACGGCCGCATTCATCTATACCTTCCTGCAATTCCTCCCAACATCACAGAGCCTGCGGCGCCTTGAGATGGTCTCCCTCAGCCCGCTGATCTCGAATTTCGGCGAGCTCCTCCACGGCCTAACAACAGTGCGCGCCTTCCACGCCGAACCGCGCTTCCAAGACCGCGTCATCGCGGTCGTCGACAAATTCCAAGGAATGGACCACTTCTACTGGTCCCTCCAAAGCTGGCTCATGTACCGCTTCGAAAGCCTTTCCGCACTCTCAACCTTCCTCCTCACCATCCTAGCCCTCTACACCGACGTAACCCCCGGCCTAGCGGCCTTTGTCCTCATCGCAGCAAACAGCTTCGTCTCCGCGACCCATGGCCTCTGCAGACAATACGGCCAGCTGCAGATGGACTTTGTCTCCGTCGAACGCATTGACGAGCTCCTCCATGTCGACCAAGAACCCCCGGGGACCGTCCAGCCACCGGCCTCATGGCCGAAATTCGGCGCCGACATTGTCTTCGAAGACGTCTCCATCCGCTACGCACCTCATCTAGACCCCTCTCTTAGAAATGTCACCCTCCGCATCCCCGGCGGCACGACGACTGCCCTGATCGGCCGAACCGGAAGCGGCAAATCTACCCTCGCCGTCTCCCTCCTCGCCGCTATAACCCCATCCACCGGCCGCATCCTCATCGACGGCATCGACATCGCGGAGGTCGACAAGCAATGCCTCCGCACGCGCGTCACATTCGTAGCGCAGGACCCCGTCCTCTTCCCCGGCAGTATCCGGCTCAACCTTGATCCTGTGGGCGAATACACCGACGCCGAATGCGAGTCTGTCCTCAGCCGAATCTGCGCCAGACATAACTGGACCCTTGCAACGCATATTGAAGCAGGCGGGCGCAATCTGAGTCAGGGTGAAAGACAGCTCATTGGTCTTGCGCGGGCGGTGCTGAGGCGCAGCTCGATTGTGATTCTCGATGAGGCGACTGCGTCGATTGATCAGGAGAGTTCGCTGGAGATTCAGAAGGTGCTGAGGGAGGAGATGAGGGAGTCGACTGTTGTGACGATTGCGCATCGGTTGGAGGCGATTAGGGATGCGGATTTTGTGGTTGAATTGGAGCGGGGTGCGCTTGCTAGGGCTGGGTTTGTGGGGGATTTGTAGGTTTATCAGATTTTGTCTCCTGGGAGAGAAAAGGAAAGTTCATGGTTTTCATGATGAACAGCGAGTTTAGAACAAAAAGAAGAACCCTGGACTACTCATACAGTCAGAAAGAACTGCCCTTCGACAGTCACAATAAGATCATCATCATCAATAAAACAACTATGACCAACAACACCCCATCAAGACAAACCAGCAAACCAAAACGCAGACAGGAAAGCAACCAAAGGAAACAACCTTCTTGTAGACTGAATCAGCATCACCAGAAAACGTCATCGTACCCGTCTCAAGCACTAAACCCTGAGATCCGCTCGGACGAACTGTTATCGACACTGCCGTCGACAAACCCACCACACCAGTCGGACCATTCCAACCAGTGCTCCCAGTCCCAGCGCCAACCAAACCAGAACTCGCCCTCACAGACCCAGACGCAGATTGCACGACAACCCCAGACATCTACCCCTGCGAGCCGGTCGACACAACACCCTCCGTCGGAACAACAACAACAATATCCAGCGTAAGCGCATCACCCTTCTCCCTACCTCCTGCAGCCCAGGGATCCGAGCATATGCGTGGAGACGGGGTAGACTGCGGAACCTGCACAGACGAAGCAGCAATCACACGAGTAGACGGCGAATGAGTCGTGACGATCCCTTTCCGTTGATATTGGTCCGAATGGACTATATCGCTGATGTGCATCTCCATATGCGTAGCGAGCGCTATCGGTGGGGGAACATCATCGCAGAGAACCGTTTCGGGAATGAAGACGGCACCGCCAGCTGAATCTGAGCCCGGAGTGGGGAGTGTATATCCTGTTCCGTTGAAGGCGCAGAAAACTGATGTTTCGGGTTTGGAAGGGAATGAGGAAGGAGGGCTGTAACCTGCATTGCATGGGAGGGCCCTTATTAGCGTGGTCCGGTCTCTACGGCGCGGGGCCCAACATAGATATATGGGCAGGTAAGGTAGATGGGACTCACAAACATCCGCATTCTCGAACCCCGCGGGCAGGATATTTGCTAATCTATGGTTATTTTACACCGTCAGACGCCTGACCCAGAGCTGTTGCAGAAGAGAATGGAAGGCAGGACATACTCAATATTGCAGTTCCGTATCTCCACTGTACCTTCAGCCGTGCATGTAATCACGGATGAGCCCTGCAGGGATCTGGCGGCGCAGTAGTGTGCGTTTGGGATGGAACAGATGAAGTGGTTTGTTTCTGGGTCGCTGTGAGGGTTGCTTGTTGTTAGAGATGCCTATTTTTTATAGGTTCGGGGTGCTGAGAGCATCGACGGGTTTGACTTTGGGAGCTTACTATCCGATTTGGGCGTGGATGCAGGTGGCGAAGAGAAGGGAAAGGAGGGCGACGCGTAGGAAGTTAAGGGCATGCATTGTGTACACTTGGATGTTTTGCGGGTCGTGAAGAGGTAAAGGAGTGAAGAGAATAAGAGTCAAGACAGGACTGAGGGCGCGTTGCGCGCTGTTGACATGGTTAGTGAGCACATTTACCTGTCTCGAATCATATGCGTCCTAGTTCAGATTGCAGACAAGGCACATTTCAAGAGCACGGTCCAGTTGATCATGAGTTCTAGGGTATTGCAGAGTATATGTGGATATCACAGAGTATACACATGTATAGGTAGCTTGGACGAGCTTCACCAAAGAGGAAATTAAGTGGATGTAAACCCCCAACAGACAACTTTTGTCCAGATGATAAAACCAGATAACGCCGAATTCGCCGCAACATGCTCTGCAAAAGGTACGGTAAAACCATTACTGACTCGCCTTCCACTTGCTGATCCTCCGCCGCAAGTCGCCTTCAGTCTGTTGCATAGGGTTCAATTTCCGGTCCCGCGCCATAGCAGCGTAGTTCTCTCCATGACGCTCAACTAATCTCATGATCCATTCCTCCTCTCTCTTGCTTTGGTGTCGGGGTTTCTTGGGCACTGACCCCGCTTCCTTGGCCTGTTGTTCAAGTTGTCTGACGATGTCGTTCATTGGATTCTTGCTTTTCGGCTTCGAACTATCTTCGTCGTCGGAGAGGTCGTTCAGCGGATCATTGAGTGGGTTTGAGGCGCGGACTTTGTGCCCCGCTACTTCGACTTCTTCGTCATTGCTGCGTATCACTCGGATGATCTTGCCCGTCTCTGGATCACGCTCGACCTTTGTTTCGCCGACGGCGGCATTCTTTACGACGGCGTCGACGCTTCCCTTGATGTGCAGAGAGTCTTGCACTTCCTCGAGTCCATCCTCCGTTTTGCGCTTCTCCGAACCTCCGGTCGGTGCGTTGAGGCGATGGACGAGACCCAGACGGCGGTAGTTTTGCGTGAGTGTTAACTTGCGGTCCCTAGACGCCGAGTCAGCATGGGATGACATTGAGAAGGGGGTGAACAAGCCCCGTACCAGTTCTCAGCTATAATGGCATTGCCCAGCACATTGATCTTCTTCCGTCCGTTCTTCAGGACACCGGACCTCTTGGGCTTTTGCTTCGGAGCCGAAGATCTCTTCTTTCGTGCCTGTCTGATGTTCCCCATGTTCAGTGCGATGAGAGGCAATTGACAAAACGGGTGGGATATAAGAAAGTTGCAAACCAGGTAAAATCCTTATCGATCGCAAAAAAGTTGGGTGACGTTGTTTGCACTGTCTTGGCGTGTTTGTTCGTTGCTGATAAGCGACATCGGCCCATTTATCAACATCCACCTGGCAAGCTTCAAACCTCCTTTTGGGGAAGAAAGAGTACCTTGTAGGCGCTGATTCGGGTCTAGCATTCTTCTAGACTAGACTGACAATGTCGCTGTTTTATCTATACTCCAGCCGCAGGGTCGGCCTTGCACTGGTTGTCGGTCTCATTCTCTTTTCTGCTTTGGCCGCCGCTCGAGATGCTGTTCCAATTGGTGATCTGTCCGTGAGCCAGATCGAGGAGGAATTGCAGGTATGGATGAACTCCTGGAGCTCATGTTCATGTCATATATGCTATATATATGCCGCTGCTCCACTGGCCTCGGCCAATTCCAAGCTCCTAACTCTTTATAGAGCTGTCCCCTCGTTGAGTCTCTGAACGAACATAAGCGCGCAACGAGCCTGCAGACCACGAGCCTGACTTCGAAGATCTTCTCAATCCTCTTCCCTGGTAGCCCAGCTGTGAACTCTCTTCTGGCTACGCTTTACATATCCGGACCACCAAGTATTTTCCACCACAGTGTCGCGTGGCCACCATTTAACGCGCAATAGACTTCCTCCTGGCCCTATGTCCTCCCAACATCGACCCCTCCTCGCTGTCCGTCATGGTCGCCTTCGCCGTTGGAGGTCTCCTAGGCGACACGCTCTTCCACCTCCTCCCGGAGATCTTCCTCGGCGAAGACTCCCCAGACCACGTGCGCTTCGTCATGGTCGAGCCAAACAGGAACCTCCTCCTGGGCCTCGGCATCATGGTCGGCTTCTTCACCTTCGTCGCAATGGACAAGACCCTCCGAATTGCCACAGGAGGAGAAGGCCACGACCATTCTCACTCACACTCGCACCCCCACAGCCATGCGACGCCTGAAACGTCCGTCGCAAGCGGAGCCAGCACCTCCGCATCCACCACCGAGCTCAAGAAACGCAAACCCACCAAAGACGACTCCCCGGACACTCCAGACCAATCCGAAGAGAAAGAAGTCAACCCCAGCGTCAAACTAGGCGGCTACCTCAACCTCATCGCCGACTTTACCCACAACATCACCGACGGCCTCGCCATGTCTTCCTCCTTCTACGCCTCTCCGACCATCGGCGCAACAACCACCGTTGCCGTCTTCTTTCACGAGATCCCGCACGAGGTCGGCGACTTTGCCCTCCTCATCCAGTCTGGCTTCTCCAAGCGCAAGGCCATGGGCGCGCAGTTTGTCACCGCCATCGGCGCCTTCCTCGGAACCCTCATCGGGATCGCGGTGCAGGAACTCGGCGGGGCTGGCGCGACCGCAGATGCCACTGAATCATCCGTCTCGGGATTGATGGGGACAAGCCTTTCATGGGGCGATATGCTCCTCCCGTTTACGGCGGGGACGTTTCTCTACGTCGGGACAGTGTCTGTTATCCCTGAGTTGTTGGAAACGGGGAAGAATAAGAGCGAAGAGGTCAGGAAGACCATCGTGCAGTTTCTGGCTGTGGCTTTTGGGGCGGGGATTATGCTTGCGTATGCTTTCCCTTCCCTGTCTATATCTATCCAGGTTGTTCGAGGGAATGCTAACGGGATTGCAGGATTTCTTGGGATTGAGCGTGCTCCCTATAAGCAGGTAGAAGGCTAACTCGTCGTCTTCATACTTTTTTTTCTTTTTTCGCTTCTGAAAAACAAGTTGAGATTGCAATCCCCATGACACATTAATGCTACGGTGCTACACTGCCCGTAGAAAGGGCACTCACTAGTAGTAGTCCGCATAAAGCCTTTAACCCGGTACGATACCGGTCCAGCACTACTGCCGCGAATAAAAGGTTCTTCACCCAATGTACATACAATTAAATAGAGTCTTAAGAAGGTTAGATTCCATTATCTATTATCACCACCATCCCACCGAAAAGCTCCTCCTTTCCTCTTAACGCCAAAGTAAACCCAAACAGCTTATATCAGCCATGCTATAAGTAGGAGAGGATAGTAACAATTCTATAGTTATTAATAAATAGAGACGACCTTTTAGATCCGAGGAAATGATCGAATTGGCATCACTCGTTATAGTGGTACACCTGCTCCAAGAAAAACATGAGCTCTCCAAGTTCCACTCGCCATACACAATGGAGTATGTTGTTAGATGAGGATTAGGTGGGGGAGGACACGTACAAAGTAATCCGGCAACCCATGCACAGTATACCCCAGGCGCTTCGCCATCTTCGCGAAGCCTTCTGTCTCGACGAGATGGTAGAACGGAAAGGGTGGAAACATTGCCCCATCACGATGGACATCCGCTTTAACCATGAGCGCTGTGCCACCGACGCCATCTAACTCGATGACCCGGTTCGGGTTCGGATTTCTCGTATCGGCCATGTAGGCCATTAGACTGCGGTAGGTGGGCATCTCCGCGTACCCCTCGAGGAGGATCTCATCGGGCCCCATGTTGTCCGCGAGATATCGGGCCGTGTCAGAGTCGATCCAGGTGTTGAAGTCATAGGGGCGGATGTCTTGTTTCTTGGTATCGGAGTTGTAGTACCGCTGATAGCAGTTTGGGACGATGACGGGCCGGTTTTGCGAGGTTAGGTCTTGGATGAGGGAGGGCGGGGTTTCGACAATGTCGGAGTCCAGCCAGAGGACCCAGGAGGTGCTGGGGCCGAGGGTGGTGAAGACGAGGCTGTTGCGGGCGCGGGACATTGACTCGCGGCGGGCCTTTTGGTTGTCCATTTTGTGGCGCTCCTTTTCATCCTGGGAGGCGAGGGGCGGGTCGAAGTCCTGTCGGAGGATGGTGATGCTTGCGAAGCGGTTGGGCACGGCGCCGGTTTGCGTTCTCGTGATGGCCTTTTCCAGCGCGGAGGTCGCCGCATCGCCGTCCTTTGTGTGCGGAATTATGAAGCCCAGTGAGATGAGCTCGTGTGGGTAGCTTAGTTTCTCGATATTGTCCCAGTATTCTTGGTAGAAGCGGGTGAGCGGGGTGAGGATGAGGACGCGCTCGCCTTTGGCGGTTGCGTCGCTGGTTGTGGTGAGGGAGTTGAGGTTGTATTTGACGACGGGGGGAGGCGGCTGCCGGCCGTCATCGTGGGCGGGTTGAGAGACGAAGGGCTTTGTTGGTGGGGAGAGAGGGTGTTCGGCGGTGTCTTCGAGGCGGGAGTTTGTGGTAGTTGAGGATGAGGAAGAGGGCGAAGGCGCCGGGGAGAATAAGAAGCAGAGGAAGCCGAAGGCGAGCATGCAAGCTAGCACGATTGTGATTGGACTCGTACGCCGCATGTTGCGCGCAACGGTCATGCTAGCCCGTGTTTGGCGGCGAACGTAATGGTTTTGTAGAGTCGGGTCGTCGTTCGTGGACAGTCGGTTGATCGGCGGTCGTCTGGCAAGGGGTCGTTACTCGGACAGAGGAGTAACGGGAGACGGCCAATCAATGGACATCTCTAGCTCTCAGCGATAAAAGAGCGGACACCCTGGTCGTGAGCCAGGGTATGTGTTGTACTTGTGGGAGAAGAGGAGTGGAAGATGAGAGGTCAAAGTTGAAGATGGAAGACGAGGATGGATGATGATGCAGGTGAAACAGAACAACTTGGCCGCAAAAGGAATCCCGTATGTCCCAACTTTCGGTTACCACTAAAGACCGCGGAATATTTAAAGCCTAGATCTGCCTGCTGCTGGTTAGAGAAGAAGCTACCTCACTGCGACTCTGCAATTCGAATCTCATCCAAAGTCCAGAAGCTCTGTCGCATCTCAATCGCCGCAAACGGAAATGCTGCGGGTCGATGAGAGCTGCACCACCGTCGCTCCCAACTACCCAGTCGATAGTACTTTCAAATGGTTATAGAAGATTCCATAGAAATTGCAATTCCCAGCTCCTGGGCTATTCTCCGGGATTGCATATGATTATCCGTAAGCTCCGTGACTTGAATTAGCATCCCAAACCACGGGTAGCAGCTCAGCGTCATTATAGAGACCCTTCAAAATAACGGATCCCAGCATTGATCATTATTCTATTCCTTGTTCACCAGTCCCATATCTATAAAACATATATATACAAGTACCTACCCCTCATGCGGGCAGCTACGGCAACGACCGCATAACCCCCTCAAATGCGACCAACGCCATCGCATTCGCCGGGAACGCCCTCAAAAAGCAAGGTACAAATCCCCTCCAGTAACCCCTCCACCCTCTTTCCCGATAAACCGCTGCAGCCGCGTCCTTCCAGCATCTGAACTTCCTCTGCCCATCACCGAGCGCACCACCCATTGGATCCGTCATGAGACGCTGCTTTACCACATCCGACGGATATGACGCGATCCAAAAGATCTGGGCTGAGATGCCACCGGCCCAGAAGTTGATCGCGGGTGTCGAGAGGCTCGTCCGCTCTTTCATGAGGCGGGTTAGGACGTCGTAGGAACCCCACCAGAAGAAGAAGAAGGAGCGGAAGAGTATCGTTGCACAGAGGCCGCGGTAGAGGCCTCTTATGCCGTGGGCGGAGATCTGGATGCTTCATTAGTAACATATTCATCTCTTTACAACAATGTCCTCACAATCCTGCGCGTGCAATCAATCGGCCCGCTGTATAACCGCTGCGACTTATCCGCCGCGTATTGAATCTGAAGCCGCGCCTTCACATGCTCGACAGGGGCAGCTATGAAGCTCACCGTCGTCCCGGCCATGATTCCCGCAATTCCGTGGCCGAAACTAGGGAGTGTATCGATATCCGGTTGGTATTTGGCAAACGGGGCGAGAGAGCGTATCGTAGGGTTCGAGAAGACATTCTCGAGGAGTAGTCGGCGGTATAGCGTAAGAGACCCAAGCATTCTACCGCGTCGTCAGCCTCCATTTTGTCGGAATCCAATGGCGCAAGACCCTACACTGAATCCATCACCATCCAGCCCAATAACGGCGGCGTCGCTCCCTTGTATAGTCCAGCGACTCCCTCCTTCCTGACGGTCTGCAGCACGCAGTCCAACGGACCTTTGAAATGTCCCTCTTTGCTCGTTTGTAAACGGACCTTGACGGTATCGAACCTGTCCAATCGTATTCACGTCAATACTCGTCGGCCAAGCTAGGGCAGGGTTACGAAGCGCAGAGCTGTAGAGGCAAAACGTACGGATGGCCGACTGGTTAAACAAGGGAGCAAACGTTAGCTCTCATTCTACGTCACCGCAAGAAACTGACCAAAGACTCACCACTCAGCTTCGCAATCCCCGAAAACACCCCAGCCACAAAACCCTTGTAATCGCGCTTCGAACCTGACGACGTCGCGCCAGCCTTGGCAATATTCTGCGTTGAGTCGGAGACGCCCATGGCCGTCGAGGCCGGTACAGGCGCCGGTGAAGATGACATTGCCAATAATTATGAGATCGAAGTATCTTCGATCCCTTCGAGCGTGGAGGAGCGTTCCGAGTCGGAGAGATGGGAATAGTTCTTTTGGGTCCGTTATCGGGCGACGCGGTGACCGGTGAAGAAGATCCAAAAATCGATCAGTCGCCCTTTGGTGTGTGGGAGGCTGGGTCCGAGATTTGATGGAATGTGTACCCCATCCGTGATAGAAGGGATCTTCTATTTAAACAATAAAGTGGAAGAAAGTAGGTTGGAGAAATGCAGATCTTGAAGGGGGGCCCTCATGTTTGTATGTCTCCGCCCCACACCCTCCATCGCTTCGGGGAGCAAGCGCTCATCTCCGGACATCATGCAGATGCTTGAGATTGGACACATCATCCTCGCCGGGAACATGCACTACTAAGGTAGTCACTAGAATGGAATTCTCACTGAATCTGGCGTCGTAGAGAAATGCGCGGACATGACATATTTTGGGGCGCTCTCCGATCTGGGCTTGCCGCATGAGTTACAGGTAGCCCAGAAGTATACCCGTGGGACAACGCCGATGTCGGGCGATCTACTGTGAGGGAACATCTTATAACTGGACAAAGTTCCATCGACGCCTATCAACCTTAACATTCGCAACTGTCTATACTGGGATATAATACTGAGGATCCTAAAGGCCACGAGTGTATCAGGCAATAGAAACCAAGCAATGGCCTCTTTCTATTCAGTTCCAGTTCCGAGACAAAGCACAAAGATAGTTTACGAAAGGAGAGTGAGAGGAATACAAAAAGGCATGAACGGAGAATATAGTAATAATTGGAAAAGAAAATGTGTATGCCATGGGACTCGGGTCCATGGTGCGGTTGCAAGGCCAATGCGGGGTATAAGTACAATGTCAAAAAGAAAAAAGTATAGGATCCGACAGTAGAAGCGCCGGATTGCTCATTTAGAGGCCATCTACCATCCTTTGGTTGCTTTCCTAGATGTCTGTCTGACCTTTTCGTTCTCGCGGTTAATCAAACGATCCAACACGTCAGCCGTCGGTGCCGAATGCTGCACATCCCGTGAAGACAGCTCTGACCTATTGGTGGCCCCCACAGATAGGTAGCCACCTGATTCCTCCAGGGCGAGTGGCGTGACGGGTCCTGGGCTGCGGAGCGGGTTCAGTCTCGGGGCAGACGGACTTGGAGACAACGGACGTGAAGGAGGCCTCTGGAGCGTAACACCTTCGACGAAATCGCGATACTGTGAGATGGGGTCTCGTGAAGCCGAGCCTGGACGATACACATTTTGCCGAGACTGGCGTGGCGATGATGGTTGGCCAGTCATGGCTTGCGAGCTGCCGGATTGATAGACAGCGGGATGGAACCTGGGAAGATCACCAAGGTGGAAAGTAGGAGCCGACTTGGCCGCGCTTTGTCCTCGAGGAAGGGCCGGCTGGGGGGAGCCGGAGCGTGGAAACCCCATGGGTTGTGAAGCAAACTGAGAGACGAAGGTCGTGCTTTCGGGCCGCATTCTGGACGAGCGATAAGCGCTATTACGACGGCTAGGTTTGCTGCTCTTGCTGCCGTAGCTAGGGCGACTTCTCACGGGAGATGGATCGCGATGAGGGAAGTAGTCTCGTTCGAATCGCCCAGTTAATGGTGTGACAGGTATGTCCTCCTCGTGTGCGTTGAGAGGCGATCTTGGGATTGGGATGGGCCTTGACCGGGTTTTATAGGGGGTGAGAGTCTCAAAGGAGTCCGCTAAGTCGTCCGCTAAGTCGTCGACAGGAGAGTGAGGACGGTCGAGCGGCGACGGAGGGCTATACGTGGAGCAAGTCGCGGTAAGCTCCTCAAGGGAGGAAAGGGAGAAGCGATGCGGACGACCGTGTCTGGCAATCAGACTGTCCAAGTGATCATGAGTATGAGAGGAGCGCCGATAGGGAGACGAAGAGGATGATGAGAGGTTGGCTGGAAGTAACATGGTCAGCCGAGAGTCGACAAGAATGCAATGCAAAAGGCGAAGTATGCCACGCGTGTCAAGCGGGGTTTGTTTCAATAGCGGATGTCAGACGAGTCGTCACCAGAAGTGTGAACGGAGGCCAATGAAAGAGACGGCTGGCAGGTGATGAAGAGACCAAAGAGTCCGAAACAGTGGAGAAAGATGATACTTTGGAGGAGGGGTGCAGATCACTGTCCAGAATCGCATGATGGCGGAAGGGCCAGGAAGGGGTGCACTTACTGAGAGGAGGGACGGAATTCGCTGAGCTGCAGGAGGACGGATACAGCAGAGGGGAAGAAAAAGTGGTGGTTGTGGGAGGCGAGGAAGAAAAGGAGGAAGGCATGTTTATTATTAGTAGGTCCCGGTCTTAAGTTCCGGTGGATAAGGCCGTCCGTCAGTGGCGTCAGAAGGAATAGTTCAGGAAAGTTCAGGAACTTGAAATAACTTCTCCCAGGCACTGAGGAGCGCAATCATCCGAGGGCAACCATTCATTCGTCTTTTTCTCTTGTTTATTTTTTCTTCTCCGTCTCCCTGTCTATCCCAATGTAAGTGTAGGCAATCCCAATAAGGTTCCGAAGGAAGAGAAAGCATGGATGACCTAAGTTTGGCACCTCAGCTCTGTCACATATATTTTGCGGGGTAAAGATAGTGATGGCGTCATTGGTTGGTTTTGATTGGCTGAAGCAGACAGAAGAGCGCCTACGGTAGTAACCCGTGACGGTACCGGACGGTACCGTACGGAGCTTCAACCAGATCCTCCAGGAACCACTTTCAGGCCCACTACTGACGGAGGCGAACGATGGGATGACAGAACAGAAAAGAACACCTACCGATTAGGTTGAACATGCATGAGGGCAGTTTCTGGAACTCAAAAAGCCCGTATTATCTCACGGGAAAGCAATATGATTCTTGGTGTGGTTTGGTCAAATGCATCGCATAGGTACCGTAGTAGTTGGCGGACATACATATGAAGGGAACGAAGGCATAGGAATCTGAGCAAATAAATGGCTGGGTCTATGAAAGACGACTTTCTCTGCAGGACTGGTTGTCCTTTTAAACGGAGGCTGAAGAACAGACCTCCGGCTGATGGACATGTTCAGCAGATTGTTACCTACTCGGCTGACCAACCCGGTTTTGAGAGCGTTACTACTAGTAGTAGTAAGTAAGGTAGTACCTGTTCGGTACTTACTAGTAGAGGCAGCAAGAAAAATAGGGAAAATAAGAAATATCCAAAGGCAATGCTCAGCAGGCAAAGGTTATTTGTGAGTCAAATCTTGCAACGGTGATGATTAATGATAATGATATTAATACCGGAAACTTGAAGCGCGCGATATTGACTCCCCAGGGGAATGAATATTTCTTAGCCCTAAGACCGCTCCAATGCAATGGTATGCCACCTAGCATTTAGTCTTGACGATTATTTTCTGTCGACAGTGACAGTTCTTTAGCTCCTCCCCGAGGACCACCCGGGTTCTGCTGCACCTCGCACGGGGCCGACGGATACGTCCATGCGTCCTGATCTCCCTCCATCAGCCACGCTAGGCGACAAGATCAGACGACTCACACCCTCCATCTCACATTTCCTCAACCCCACCTGAGCTTAAGCTACAACCTTTTCCACAACATACACGACCGTTGGTTCTACGCGTTTACATTGTCTCTCTGAGCGGAGTATCATTTAAGGAGCCCTCTTTATCCTAGGTACGGCTGAAAAGCGAAGTAAGGGAGCAGCAACAAGATGGTAACACGACAAACCGACGGGACTCGGGATAGTTTGTGTAGGTGTATCTCCTTTTCAACACTGACCAGGAGAACTTCGAATATGGCAGCTGAGCTCGAGTTCCGTGGTTCATGTTTGATAAATATAGATTTTATCTCAATCAGGCTTCGACCCGTCATGCATTCCTCCCCCCCCCC
>MU628697.1:0-32607 GCA_025688805.1 Aspergillus egyptiacus
TGGGGATATCAAGCTCCGCTGGGTGTGCGGTGCGTGGATGAGAGTCGGGGGTTCCAGAAATGGAAGTGACCGAAGCACTCGGGCTGCATGTCGGGGTGAAGCCTAGCATAGTCACCCCACAATGAATTGCAGAGTTGTTAAAATATTAAAATGTCTTGACCATGAAAAAGCTCTTGGTAGATACGATTGCAATGGTAGTCACAGCAGTTGCTCTCGCCAATATGGATTCATACATCGACGACGTCGTCAAGACAAGCGCCCGGCTCTCCAACTACATGATGACATCTTTCGCATGGGACTGGCATGTCATCAGCAGCATTGCTCTATGTTTTGTGAGTACTGTACTACACTGGCAATCCCTTTTCACGCCCTAATGATGATCCATACTGACACCAAGCGAAGCTCCTGTGTCACCGGGTCACCATATGGACCTACAACTTATATTTCCATCCGCTGGCCGAATTTCCAGCACCGTTTCTGGGCCGTTCCTCTCTTGTGAATCTTAACCCTAAAATTATCGTGCGGAAGGGATCGACTTAGCTTGCTACTAACATCGTCCCAGCTTTGGCGGTTTATCCACACCTCTACTGGGAAGATCCATCTCTCTACTGCAGAGATGCACCGGAAATACGGTACGCTACTGTCCTCCTTTCAGTTTTGGTACAGGCAGGAATTGACCTTTTGATCAGGTCCAATCGTCCGTTTGGCGCCCAATGAGTTATCCTTTGGCTCGGTGGAATCATGGAAAGCATTATATGGCCACCCAACTCCTCAGAAGCCCATGCCTGTGAAAGCAGCATTCTACGAGGTTTTCAGTGCCGGCTTTCGGAGGCGTTGCATTGGCAGTGAGCGAGATCCTCATAAGCACAGTCAAATGCGCAAGATGCTCTCACCTGCGTTCTCTCAACGAGCCCTCCTCGAACAAGAATCAATTATTGGCGGGATCGTCGACAGATTCATCAAAATAGTTGGGGAGAGGGCGCCGGCTGAATCCAAGGGAATCAATATGACCAAATGGTTTGAAATGAGCTCGTTTGATATCCTCGGGGAAATGGCTTTTGGAGAATCGTTTCATAGCTTGGAAAATGGTAAATTCACAACTATGCGACGTATCTCAAGTCACTAACCTGCCTTTCCAGGGAAACCGCATTTCTGGGGAGATCTCATCGTTGAACACCTTTACCTCATAACTCTGGCCGACAACTTGAGACGAATTGGTCTTATTGCGGCACTGTTCAAACTTGTAGTACCCTCCTTTTTGCTTTTACAGAACCAGAATTCCCGCTACAGTCGGAACCAGGTCGAAAAGTGAGACATCTTCTGTGACTATCGACCATCTCTAACAGACCATGTAGATGTCTGGCTTCTAAGTCATCGCGCAATGACTTTGTGACCTTACTGGCCGAGAAGGTCCGAAAAGGAGAGGTGGAAAAAGAGGAGATGGCTGCGCATGTCTCAACATTCGCGTATGTCTTTTGCCTTGGAACCCAAATATCCCCCGATTGTGAATGATGATGATCTGCCACTGGTTGTCGCCCTACCTATCCTACACGCATTCTGCTAATCAGCAAGAGTTAGTATTGCTGGAGGAGAAACCGTCTCCACTTTCCTGGCAGCGACGACCTTTTTCCTACTCCAACATCCCGCCAAACTCGATCGCCTCGTATCTGAAATTCGTGGTGCTTTCCCATCATACGATGAAATAAAAGCACAGCATGCGCAGCAGCTTCCGTATCTTCAAGCGGTTATCAACGAAGGTCTTCGTTTGTGTCCACCTGGTTCTCAAGGTTCTCCTAGGGTTTCACCGGGATTCGAGCTCCACGGCAGATATATTCCCGAAGGGGTAAGACACCATACCTAATATATGAACCCTACTTCATTATAACACAGCTTTTTGTTCTAGGTGGATATCTACACCAGCCCCTGGACAACCGCCCATGATCCCGAATATTTCTCTGAGCCGATGCAATTCAAGCCTGAACGCTGGCTGGATTCCACATCAACTGACGTGAAGGATGCAAGCCAGCCCTTCCTCATCGGCCCAAGAGCATGTATTGGCCGAAGGTGAGTACTCGATTCCCAGCTATGCTTCCACCTTTCCTCCTGGGTCACGGGCCCCTGGCCATGGTGACTTATGAACTAACACTTCATACAGCTTCGCGTATATGGAGATGAACTTGATTCTTGCCAAAATGCTGTGGACATATAACTTGGAGCTTGTGAACAAAGACCTCGACTGGCTCAAAGAGGGAAAGGTGCATGTGCTGTGGTGGAAACCAAAATTGATGATCCGCTTCCACAAACGGCAAGACCTCTGATGGACTCAGGATACAATTTGCTTAGAGAGGAGACAAGGGGCTATATATAGCATATCACACATGTCAAAGTGCGCTGTGGATTCGGACGAAAGTCCTATCGGCCAGGTACATAATCATTCTCAGATCGCAGTACATTTAGAACCAGTTGGGCTGACTTTTTCAACTTTGTGGCTAATTGGAACTGAAACCCCTTCAATTTTTGTTAAAAATTGCACACATGCCGCGTGATCCATGACTACAGTACCAATAATTTAAAGCATTAAAGAGACCAAAGGAATCGGTGACCTCACGCAATTCAGGTCGACATCCATAAGGTAAAAGAGGACGGAGCGATGTCTAGCAGAAGGTACAGGACTTCCATAGACATATAGCTTTGGCTGACTGAAAAAAAGAACATTCATTCTTATCTACTGGTATTCGCACGACGGACAGTTGGTTGAAAAGAGTCTCGACTCATGATCGTCAGAGGGTGGATGGTCTCAGCGGAAGTGCTCTTCAAGTATCCGCCAGCCTATATCGAGTGAACTGAGCTTCGATCATATCCCATGCTTCCGGACGGAGATATGCATGAAGCCAATAACCGTCTTTCTGATTCCGGCCATAAATGATGAACGTGTCCCGCGGATTGTCGGACGTCCCTAGCGTCGTCCCCCAGTACGAAACACAGCTTCCAGGTGGAGTAGTAGAGTCGCCAGTTCGACGATCACCAGCTACTGCTGGGAAAAAGTTCGCTGACTCCTGCAGTCTAGCCTTTGACCAGTTCGTGCATGCAATTACCCTGGCAGCAGCGTCCCCAAAAAGCGGCATGAGTCCACTGGACGCGATCGATGACCTTATGACTCTCATGAGGCGGCGCGCTTGCGTGTCCGTGGCCTGTTCAACAATGGCTTGCCGTAGCTTCAGAGCTATTTGACCTAATGACGAGCTTGCCATCTCACCTGCCGAAAGTAAAACGGAAGCGGGCAGGATGAGATTTTGGACATATATTCCGCCCGGCACGAGGACACTATCGAGTCGACGACGCATATCGAAAACGTTGCAAATGATAGCAGGCCTTTTGCGCCGAGTGGCTGACATGACTATCTGAGAGCCCCACGCAGTGATAAGGTCACCATCTGTCAAAAATGGCTTGGCGTCGAGCTGTTCCTCGACTGCCAGTTGTGCTTGTGCCGTTTGGCGAAGCTCACGTATGAAGCTGCCAGGAAGAAAGATCGTACCGGTCCGTATATTCCTATTGGTTAACAGATCCCACGCAAAACGAAGGATGAAAGACAGCAGAGAGAAGCCTTTTATCTGCCTGTGTTCCAACAGAAATGGCTTTCCGGCTGCCTCATCCGACAAGACACCCACAGTGCTTAGCACATCTCGCCTTGCTCCGAGAAGCATCGGCACGCGATCAATTCGACCTTCGAGCACGGTTGACCAGGCTTTTAGGAGTTCGGCTGTCCCCGTTGCGTCGCAGACGGAATGCGGGAAGGTAAGCGATACAAGCGTCGCATCGGTAAAAGACGTCACGTAGAGACATATGAGTGGCTCATCGTTGGTGAGATAATGCTCAATATTGTTGGGCAGCTCTTTTGGCACACTGAATGACCGGAATGTATGGCACCCATCTTGTACGGACGCATACGGACTCGTTTCCTTTGGAAGGCGACTCGCTAGCGGGTTCTCGTCTATCCGAGTGTCATAGACCTTGTGGGAGTATCGAACAGCGGGATGCTCGGCATCATAATGCTCTGGAACATGGATCACCAAGACTCCATTCTCCTGCAATAGACGAGTTAGCGAGGCTACTTTGAGCGGGGGAATGCTTCTGCGTCCCGTACATTTCGACGAAGTCGACCACCCAACTTTTTCCAATCCCCAATCTCCAGCAATTTTATCAGAGAACTATGGAGCTTGGAAGCGTCAAGAACGTCATTAAAGCGAAAAGTGTAACTGATGATGGACGCACGGATAAGGCCCCCCTGGTCTATAAAATGGACGGGATAGACACGGTCAGCCTCCGCATGATGCGATGGACCACTAGTGCCCGATTTCAGGCGGAATAACCTGCACAGAAATTGCAGCATAGCAAGCAGAATGGTAAGAATTGAGAAATTCCGTACTTTCTTTGCACAGAGTCTTTCATCTCACTCTTTGTCGTTGATCTGATATTTCTATTGCCTGATTTCGGATACTCCGTCCGTATCATGGGACTTTTGTCTATTCTCACCACCCCAAAACGACACTAGCACTAAGCCACAGCCAATATAAGAAAGGCTCCGATCTACTCACATATTGTGGTTTCCGAAGACGAGATGAGGTGGGCTCGGGGGTGTCTAAAATGGAAAGGAGGCTCGATCAGCCGCACTCCAGTACAAGCGACCTCAAGCCATGCGCTTCTAGGAAACCGCCGACGTCCCCGTCCCCTGACGATGTTCAAAGCGTTGTGTGTTTTGGTATGACTAGTCAAGTCACAGAAATGTAATCGTGGTCATCCACCAGGATATAGCAGTTTCAGCCCACTTTCTGTTGTGACTGCATTGGCCATTCCCCCCTGGTACCTCTTCACTTCGGCGGAAGACTTTGTCAACGGAGCCGATCTCTCTTCCATCATGGCTTCTTCAAATTATGCCACAGGCCATGACCTGATCTTTGGTTTCAATGGTATTCAGGTCCTCAAAGGTCATTTACGACTCCAAGACCTCGTTACAGGAACTGTCGTCGCGACGCTCGTTTACTGGCTGGCTTTGATCATCTATCGTCTATACTTCTCTCCACTTGCAGGCTTTCCGGAACCAAAGATTGCAGCTGCAACAGAATGGTATGAATTCTACTTCCAACTAGTCAAGGATGGCCAGTGGGGAAACCAAGTGAAACGGCTTCACGAGGAATATGGTAAGCCCAGATTGCTGTAAAAGGAAAGTGAACAGTCACCTAACTTCAGACAAGGCCCAATAGTGCGTATCACTCCGTGGGAACTATCTATCCGTGACTTGGACTTCTACCACGAACTATACGTCGCCAGTTCCACGCGTCGGACAGATAGCTGGGCTCGAGGAAGAGAGGGCAACGGATTCGACGGCAAGTCTTGTCTTTGCAAATAACGTTGGAATGCACATCTGGTTAACAATGCCATCATGCAGACTCACACCATCTCTCTGTCTCCCATGACCTTCATCGTCAGCGAAGGAAGCACCTTGAGACATTTTTCTCGAAACAAAACATCACTCGCTTCGAGGATATCATTGTGAACAAAATTCAGCTTCTTGAAGACCAGCTTTGGAGACTCAAGGGAACGAAATCCGTTGTGTCTGTCAACGACGCATTCACTGCTCTCACTGGTGACATTATCGGGCATGTCGCTTGCGGAGCGCATCCTGGGCTTGTTGACGATGCCAACTTTTCTCCTGAATGGTCAGTGGCCTTGGTAATCTAGTAGGTGTAGAGCTCAGCTTACCGTCAGTTCTCTAGGCACGACCTCATGACCAAAACAGTATTGGTGGCGCCTTTATTCCGCTGTTCTAGCTGGTTAAACAGGTACCTCATGCATCGACCTTTTTTGCTTCTTTTTTCCTTGTCTTGATTGAAGTTGCTCATACACTACAGATTGATTCAGTGTCTCCCATCTTCAGTTCTGCAACGTCTTTACCCGGAAGGTATTTCCAACATGATGGTGGGAAAAGTATGTTGGACTGCCCCTTCACAAACACAGAAGACTTACCAGCAACCAGATGGGCAAGGAATACATTGAAAGAACCAAGAACCGCATCCAGCAAAAAAAGGACTCGGACGCAAACAGTCCCAAGCTCTCAGTCTTTCATCATCTCCTCACTTCCAATATCCCCGAGTCCGAGAAGTCTACTTCGCGCCTTCAGGCCGAAGCAATGGTAATCCTAATTGCAGGCACATTCACAAGTGCACATACCCTTTCTATGATTGTGTACCACGCCCTTTCTGATCCGTCCGTGGAAAAACGTCTCCGAGAAGACTTGAAGGACATAATGTCATGCTACCCGACTCAGAATCCACGTTTGGCCGACCTCGAAAAGATCCCATATCTCCAAGCTTGTATAAAGGAAGCCCTTCGGTATGATTGTCCCCTTACAACATCCTGGAAAGGGCTACTACGTGACCCGTCCTCCATACAGGCCATTCAAGCTAACTTGACACCCTCAAGATTATATGGGCTTATCGGGAATCTGCCGCGATGTTCACCGGACGTGGAACTTCAATTCAAGCAATGGACCATACCTCGAAGTGTATTTCCACCTTTGCAGATAGCGCCAGGACTAGATTTGCTGACAGCCACTTCTACTAGACTCCCGTTGGCATGTCAATCCACTACATGCATACGCACCCTGATGTTTGGCCCGAGCCTCTGAAATTTGTCCCAGAGCGATGGCTAGGCAATTGCAACCGCCAGATGGATCGAAATTTCGTCCCCTTTACGAAAGGGTCACGCAGCTGTATCGGGATGAAGTAAGCCGTCCGGTCCCCTAACATACTTGTTCCTCGTCTCATCTTCTGACCATGGCAAACCTTGCATTGCACTCTTCTCCAGCCTTGCGATGGCCGAGCTGTACTTGACCATTGCTATTCTCTTTCGACCAAACGGTCCGAAGCTTTCCTTGTTTGAGACCGACGAATCTGACGTCGAGTTCGTCCGCGACTTTGTGATGGGGTTTCCGAAACAAGGTAGCCGAGGGGTGCGCGTAACTGTGGAGTGAGACAAAAGGAGTGAGAAATGTCTTGTGATTCAGAGGGACAAAGTCAAACATTTATTTGCCGTGTGCAAAAATTGGAGCAGACATGTTCGCGTCAACAACATAAACCCATTATTTAAACAGAAAAATAAAACTATTTAAGATCTAGTTACTAAGTTATGATGGTATTTAGCCAGCAGAAACTAGCATGTAGTCAGATATCTGCCTGAGCACCTGCTTGAGTACCTGCTTAAGTACCTATTTATTATAAAGGATTATAATTAAATTAATTGGCTAAAAAAACTGTAAAATTCCTTAAATTTATAAAACTGGCTAAATAGTATTTATTCTGGGTGTTTCAACAATAAATATATTACTTTATATAATGGGTTTGGACTGTTGACGCGAATATATAAAATTTGGTGGAGCATTGAGCACGTCCTCCCCAATTTTTGCACACGGCAAATCCAGGGAGTAAGGAACTTGGTCGGTCGTAGCATCCTATCTACGTATTTCTTTCCCCTCAATGGCCAAGTTCCTTACGGCTCACCATTTTAACTAGCAGAGTTTTCGAATTTAAACCGCGATTGCTCGATGACAACAGTAAATGGATATCATTTTCTACGAGTGAAGGCAGGCCACAACGGATTTTAGAGACCGAGCTTCCTCTCCAGCTAACTGTGGAAGTGACCAAAGCGTTCATTATTCCAATCTGCAGCTACTGTACAACCTAGGGGTCTCGCGCGTCATGGAAGTTTTATTTGCCAGCGTCCGACAATAGTCAACAACCACGTACTCTCCTTATCAACCGCAGCCATGTCAAATCAGCCTCACCCTGTCCCCCTCGGATAGATTAGTGGACAGCGTCAACATTGACTGTCACATGTCTGTGTATCATGGCGTTTCCACAGTCGTCCCATTGAACTGAGGACTCATTGGTCCTGTACAAGCTCATGTCCAGCTGCGCAAAGAAGTTGGCGAGGCATAGATATAGCTCCATCCAAGCAACGCTAGAATCAGGTCAGTGACACGGTCTAGGTGCCGAACCGGAAAGACAAGGGGACGACACTCACGTAAGACCAATGCAAGACCGCGAACCTTTACCGAAAACTACCAGCCAGTGGTCCAGGTCGCTGGAATCGAGCCACCTCTCGGGAACGAAACTGGCGGGCTCGGGAAAGATCTCCGGATCATCGTGGACGGTGCGAATGGAGATCGATACAGATGTCTGGACGGAAACAAATAAGTAACTCCTCACAACGCAAGCGCCCAGGACGGTTGGATGTTGACTTACACCAGCGGGCAAAAAGTTGCCTGCCCAGGTGATTCCACCGTCCGGAACAACACGTGGGATGACCCCAGGCACAGGTGAAGAGAGACGAAGCGACTCCTTGATAACCGCAGTCTGGGTTCGAACCGGAGTTAGAATTATATTTCGTCGCCAAGCAGTGAATTCTCTGGTTACTCACCAGGTATGGCAGTCTGGAGACGTCACGATACTCCAGTAAGCCTTTGGAGTTCCTCTTTACTTTCTTGAGCTCCTCACGCAGTTTCTGTAGCTTGGGAGTGTTCTTCAACAAGTAATATGTGGCCATACTGATGGTAAGGCTGGTGGTGTGAGTGCCCGCGAAACAGAATGAATAAGTCTCATCCACAACACTGGCCTTGCTGAGCGGGGTGGAGCCACCTTCTGGCTGCAGCAGGAGATCCAGAATAGTCTTTCGACCATCCTCGGCTGTTTTAATCCCCCTTTTATGCTTTTCTTCTCTCTCTTCGATCCATTGAGTAACTTTCTATACGCATTCCGGCTGTTAGCGACGCACGTGAGGTTATTTGAGTGTGGGGAGAAAACCATACCCTTCGGAACTGGGAGTCTCCGGGGAGGAGCCATTCTGAGAGCCTGCTAGGCATGTTGGCAGCGAGCGTACCCAAGATAGGGATATGCTTCATGAGAAAGAAATTCGCCGAGAATGTGCGGAGCGTAGCCATGAAGGGTGGCTCCTCCTCTTCTGCCTCAATAAGGTAGAGCTGTTCATCACATAATACTCTCATGATCGTATCAACCTGCAGCGGACATGGAATAACGTCAATTCTATCCTCAATGATAGCATGATGCTGTGGGATCTAGATCCCCATACCGTGACACCTGTGTACAAACGCTGAATATCCAAAGGTCGCTTGCTCTCGTGAGACTCTGCCGCCTTCTTCAATGCACGCTGGATTATGTCCAGCACAATTGGAGCCAATTGCTCTATTGACTTGGCTGAAAACAAGGAGTTGATCATCTTGCGTCGGCGCTTGTGATACTCGGGGTCAACCAGTGCCGGGAGAGCCTCACTAATACCACCCGAAGTCTGGAAGAATTTGGGATCTTTCAAGAACTTCGTCGCAGATGTGTAGACCCTACTTGCTGTGAGCTTGCAGAGTTTCCCTAGGAAGTGCTGCTTCTATATGCAAAGTATACTTACTCATGGAAAAACTCAGGATCGCCAACGTGGATCCGATCAGGGCTCACCCTGATTACCGGTCCTAACGAATGCTTCAGCCAACTGGTTCTCGAGCCAAATTGGCAATTGGACTCACCATATCTGGCATGAAGCCTTGGGTACTCCTTGACATAGTTTCCGCCAAGTAAGACGTCTTGGTAGAATTCGTACCAACTGGTTGCAGCCGCATACCACGGCCCAGGGATCTTTCGCAGTGGATGGAAGAACAATCGGTAAACGACGAGCAAACAGAAATAAAGTGTGACTCCGGCCGTAGCGCCTAAGACCATACGGCTGGTACTCCACGGGAGTACTAACGTGTGATCCATGGTGAAACAGTTAGAACCGATGCAATTTGATGCAGCAGGAATGGTCAAATTGCTCAGTGGACCGTCTATTGTACTTTCCACAAGGGAGTCCAATTCAAGATGACTTCCACGCGACCCTTGAAGTTCCCGTGCTAAAGCAGTCGGGGGTTTCCTTTTGAGCTCGTATAGCCGTGGAGCTAATCAGATCAGAGACTGCCCGACATTCGGGGATTTCTGTTTTGGGCGCGGCTCACCTTAGGTTTCAGCTAGCTCGACTCTTCCATCTCTGGTTCTCAGGAGCTTTTTGGAAGTGCTGCCTGTGAGTCCCAGAAGGGCTGTCAATCACTGATCTCCACCTCCGATGTCCGGTGCTTTGGAATTGCCTATTCGATGAGTCTTCTCTTTGTGCTTGGCCTTCCCAGAAGTACCACCGCCCGTCGAGCGTTCAGCGCCGGTGGCCTAAAGTGACATTTTTGATTTGTTTACACTCAGCGCCTCCGTGACAGCTACCTTGGCCCCTACAATCTTGATTTGCTCAGCAACGCTTTCTCAATGGCACAAGCCGAATCTCCAGCCCAGCAATTTCGGCCGTTGTCCGTTGAGCATTCCAGAACCCTTGCAAAGGAAAAGGATGACTCGCACAGCGAGCATACGACCAGTGGAAACAAAACAGAAGAAGCAGCGACAGCAGCAGCAACAGCAGCAGAAGCAGGAGATGGAATAGTGCAGAAGAGCAAGTTCAAACTCGCCTTCGTCGTCTTTGGTCTGAGCATATCATCGTTTTTGGTTGGCCTTGACAATACGATTATATCAACCGCAATCCCCAAAATAACGGATCAGTTCCACGCCCTCGCAGACGTTGGCTGGTACGCCAGCTCTTATCTGCTCACCACCTGCGCGTTCCAGCTTACATGGGGTAAGCTGTATACCTTTTTCTCTGTCAAATGGGCATATCTAGTGGCTCTCCTCATCTTCGAACTGGGCTCTCTGATATGTGGAGTGGCGCCCAACTCAGCGACTCTGGTCGTTGGTCGTGCCATTGCTGGGGTCGGAACAGCGGGGGTCAATTCAGGGGCATATCTTCTAGTTGCGCATTCCGTGTCACAACGCCACCGTCCGATTCTTCTGGGTCTTGTCGGTGGCATGTATGGCTTCGCGGCCATCGCGGGTCCTCTGTTGGGCGGCGCCTTCACTGATAACGAAAAGCTCACTTGGAGATGGTGCTTTTATATCAATCTCCCTCTCGGGCTCATTACGGCCTTGGTCGTTGTCGCTTTTGTCTCCATTTCAGATAATACCAACCGGTCCTCGTCTGGCCTCATTGACCTGTTGGGGCAAATAGACATTCCTGGGACTGGGGCTCTCTTGCCTGCCGTTGTTTGTTTTGTCCTTGCCCTGCAATGGGGAGGTACAAAGTATTCCTGGGACAATGCACGAGTTATTGTCCTGCTATCGATAACCGGTGTTCTATTCATTCTCTTCATCATCATACAGATCCGCCGAGGAGAACGTGCCACAGTCCCGCCACGCATATTCGGGAATCGGAACATCTGGGGCTCTGCAATATTCGGCGCTTGTCTCATCTCCTCCTTCTTTGTTATGCTATACTATGTACGGCTTATTTACCCAGTCATCCGGAGCGTTAACTGACACCGTCACAATAGATCCCTATCTGGTTCCAAGCCATCAAAGGCGCAAGTCCTGTCAAGTCTGGCATCATGAATCTCCCAATGGTCGTCAGCTTCGTCGTTTTTGCAGCCCTTGCCGGCGCACTGTCCTCCGTGGTTGGATACTATGTGCCATTTGTCTATCTCTCCGTCATCTTTACGGCCGTTGGGACCGGACTCCTCAGCACGCTGGAACCCGACTCGGGTCCTGCACGGTGGATTGGCTACCAGGTGCTATTCGGAATGGGTATCGGGCTGGGTCTCCAGGCACCGGTGACTGCAGCACAAACAGCGCTGCCCCTCCAGGACATTGCAGTCGGCACCTCGGTCGTTATCTTCGCTGAGACCCTTGCCGGCTCCGTGATGGTCTCGATTTCGCAGAATGTGTTCACAAATCGTCTGGTGGGTAACCTGGGCATCTACGCGCCTGCTTTAGACCCAAGTGTGGTCTTAAATGGTGGCGCCACACAGCTCGACGCGCTGGTCCCCTCTGATCGGTACGATCAAGTCCTCGTCGCATACAACAAATCTTTAGCAGAGACCTTCTATGTGTCGGTAGCTCTGGCGTGTTGCTCGATTCTGGGCGCCGTCTGGCTTCAATGGCTCTGTGTAAAAGGCAAAACATAGACAGGTGTGGTTTCAAATGTATAGGGGCCTCTCAAATCTGCGTGAGCGCATATAAACAAACACCTTCGTGTGCCGTGCATAAATAGTTCTTACAGTGCCTTGTATAACCGGTTGTCCGGCACATTGTCGTAGGCGGAGCAGTATCGAAGCTGAGCTAGCGGTTGCCTCTATTCATTGAACTGGTTCAAAATACACAATGAACTCCCATTTCTAAATTTAAGTCTGTATAGCTCTAACTCAATACAGTCGCAAAATCGACGGCACGTTTCCCCCACAGCGTATCATATGGAATAAAGCGAAGAATCGTGCGCTCTGCCGCCGGCACATGTTCCGAAGCCATCGCCATCCAGGAGGTCTAGGTCAAAATTGGTCGAAAGCATCATTTGTGACTCTCAAAAGCTCCGTCAGGCTTCGGCGTGTGTCACGTTCAATTTCCTGGACCCTCGAACTATGCGCCTTCCAGCTATGGTACCTTGCTGTGTCCTTCAGCTGTACCAGGGGTTTGCGTAATCCCCGAAGCTGAATTTCAACCAGCCTGATGAGAATGACTGCCTGTTCTTGAGATGACTCTACCATGTATCTTCCAAAGCTGACCGTGTGAATGGCGTCGGATCCTTGGATGCTAGAACCTCTCTTCCGGTGGTTTAAGCCAGGGCTAGACCGCTTGTGACTTCGGATGGTGTCCAGACAGAGATGGAATAGACTCTGTAGCGAGCGATGGAGCTTCTCGCAGATCGTGATCAACAGCATGGAGATTGCGGATTTGTTTCTGTATCGTTCGCACCCGACGATGGCAGTGCAGTCATTCAGAACAGTCCGTTGCAATGCCAAGAGATAATCCGCGGAGCCTAAGCTTGCTGCCTTTCGAGACTCGACCTCTTCATGGAGAAAGAGCACTCTCTGGATACACTTGCATGTGTGCGCCCTTGCTGATGGCGATGCTCCTGAATGGCCGACTGTGGGTTCCTCTTGGAATGGTGCGCCGTTTCCGGAAGAGAGTGGATATGGAACATTGTCGGCATGGCACTTGTGATGGCTGTGAAGGGTGACGGTCTGGTCATACGATTGTGCTGGTGGATACAGCGGTGATAGTGGCCTGATGATTTGGTCTAATGAGGTTTCCACGGGGATCAGGTCGTCATCGTGTGGATTCAGGAAACACGTCGACAACTCCGAAAGATATGTATCTGAAGCACGTTGTATTGTGAGTGCTTGACTTTGACTGTTGCATCGCACTGGAGGAGTCATCGAAGTAAAGCGGTAATCAAGGTCCGGCGGGTGAACTGTAGTTCCTTGTTCGGGTGGTGACAGCTGGGGGGACCGGTCATAGTGCTCTGAGGAATAACTAACGTCATCGACAGATGGAGCCAGCTCTATAGGTCCGTCAAGCCCAGGGCTAATTTGTAAGACATGATGATGCACATCGAAAGGATCAGCATATGTCATCGACGCGAATGTCTCCAAGGCAGCTTCAGGGTTGTCAAGAGGATTGAGGGTCTCAGCCGTGGCTAAACGTTGCGTAGTTCCGTGATGGCTTCGGTCACTGGTCATGTCGGAGTCTCGTGGCGAGGGGAACTGTTGCTTAGTTTGAGGAGTCCTTGTGTTGTCTTTGGTGTTTGCATTGGAACATGGCCCTGGCGGGGATGCGATACGTCCGGTCGAAGACGGTTCACTTGATCCCCGCTTTTGCTTCTTGTCAGTACTCCCTAGTACGTAGGTACAGGGAATATCTTTCGATCGACACCGGTCACACCCTCCCTTGTATCCGGTACACTTCTGCTGTGATATGAAACGTGGCCGGTTAGCAGCATTGCGGATGGAGAGAAGGAAACGAGATCGACTTACCTTCTTAGATCGGCACGTATCACAGGCAAAACGCTGTTGAATTGAACGCTGACCTGGTGGCTCCGTGTTGCTTTCGATACAGATAGGTGCATGGCCACCCATCCTCAAGGTGGCAAACATGGGGAACTCTAAGCGACTTATATGGATATGCTGTGACTCGGATAAGAACTCGCTTGTTTGAACACGAGAAACAATGGTGACTGCATGGCAGTGATCGTCTTGACGTGCTAGATATAGTGCGAATGCGGGGTTGGGGACGCAGACAACCCTGACAGCTAGGCGCTCTGCAGAACGCCCCAAACACAAGGATACCGCAATTCATCAGGGCAAGGCTCGTCTATCTCTTTTAGCTGTTCGTGATGGGACGGCAGACAGCAGAGCTTCAATAAGCAACGCGACGCCTCGGTTAGCCCTCAAAGGTGCGAGAGAATCCTGGCCAGCAGCTCCCCTTGACAAATGCAGAAAGATCGTATAGAGATCCCTCCGATAGGATAGTCGAACCAATCTCCATACGACCCATGATGCCAAAGGACAAGAGGCAATGCAACTTCGGCAGTTGGCGTTGTTGACTCAAATTAGTCGTGAATTAGCGCAGTGTGCGATAAGCAATGTAGCAGACAGTTCAGCTCGCTAGACACTGATGTCTTAATTCCAACCATCCACTCAGAGCTGCGCCATCTACTGTATTTGACTGAAACTACAGTCATAGTGGTCCCTAGAAAGCAAGGGTAGAACTGCGACGGCGACTATATTGAGTGCCTGGTGCTTATCTGACCAGCACTATATCAACCACTGGAGTGGACTAGCCGCAGCCAAGTGGCGGATCCGCCCGTATGCCCGCTAGGGGAATCTTCCGACAAGTTCCAGACCAATGCTTTCTGATCGGGAAAGTGGTGGGCAATGGAAAAGCTGTTCACACTCACACACATCCCCCTCTCTCCAATACCGTTAGGGGAGTTTGGTGGAGGAGCGGGATCTGAATAGACGGAAAAAACAGGGGTTTATCTCCAGTTGATAAGGAGTATAGCCTATGCACCCAGGTTGAAACTGGTAGAGACTCTCAGCGGTTTTTGTGGCTTATGCCACTGCAACTACATACTACCGCGGTCGTCGCGGTGCGGCAGTTGGTGACGGCGGGGGTACCCGGCAATTTCCAAATTAAGTAAGGTAGGGCTAGGGTATAAGCTATCTGTCTTTTCTATACATAGGCTGACGGCAACGGCGGTCGAAGCGAAGGTTGCATTTGAAGGAATTTCTCTGGCAACGGTGGCTTCCTCCCGGCTGGAAGTGGGCTTCAGCCACCCGCGAGCACGTCACTCCCCCGGTCAATTTTCTCGTTTTTTCTCGTTTTTCCCTCCACTACCATCAACCAAGATGCCAGATCCTCCCAAAACAAAGGAAAAACGAATGATTCATGCCTGTGAAGCTGCAAGAGGAGTCAAAAACACAACCAAATATCTCCCTTTACCCATCTTCCCGCTTACAGATGTATGCAATCCAGGTAAATCCTTTGAAGAGTGCCCCATAGCCAAGCACTCTGTTGTATGAGTAGTGATTGGTCCAATGTTAATCCTTTTCCCACCTCAAGCTCGTATCATCCCGCTGGAGGCAGATCCTTGTTGTCACGGATCACCTTGGAAACATGAAGGATCCACGACGAGCGGGGGCTTATCTGGAGTCCTTTGAACGCGAGTAAACGGCTCTCTTTTGCTTGCTCGCACCATGTCTTGTACATATTTAACGCCGACTATGGTGGGTCTTGACATTGATCTGTCATCTTGATTCACTATCCCCATTTGTGTCGATGTCAGACCCCTCACCCCTCTCCCTAGTAACCATTGTAGCAGTCCCAAGAGCAATAGGGCTTTTGGCGGGGACCTCTGCCGTGCGCTCCTGCGACTGAAAATGCGATTCCCAGGAACCATCGTCTCTCTCCGGAAAACTGTTTTAGATCTGCTGAGAGCTAATTTGTTTTCTCCCAGGAACAGGGGAATTTCACACAGAAATTAGGCTGCCCTTAGGAGTAAATGTATTAGAGGGTCCTCATATGATGGGGTCCTCAAGAGCCGTTGGTCTCCAATCCTGCAGATAGAGGAAGATAAGAAGACAGCCGGAGAATCATTTACTGAAGGATCTGCTTGACCGAAAAGACATGCTTGAGACGGGGTCTAGACTATCCTGAGAAATCCATCATGTACCCACACCATGCGTTAGCATGGTGCCTGACTAAGAATACCTTCGTCTGATTGGCTGCTAGCTACAGCCTGCCGAGCTACCTAAGTTTAACCATTCCATGAAGGGCGCGGGCTTATTATTGCCACAGCATTTGTCTTCTTGTGGCTCCAATTCCAAAGGCAAGTCACTCCTCTCCTCTTCAGACTCCGGTCTGGCCCCAGGGCTTGGAATGGAACAGAGGTAACTACCTACAGGCTGAAATAGTAATTTCAGGCCCGAGATCTGGGGGGTCCCAAACTATTAGGAAATGCACGGACCTCAATTGAATACCAGCCCTCCTCAGGCTAGAGAGTGCAGTGGGTACAATGTTACCAGGGCTTGGATAATCTCGCGTGAATATCTTTTATTTTGCATCCTTCACTAGTGAGAAGACAAGTGAATTCAGTTTTGCAGCAATCTTACATAACTTATAGGATTTCCTGTCATGCCCCACTCAGGTGATCATCATGATGATCCGGGGATCTGGTGGTGGAGGTGTTCCTGGTAATATTACAGGGTGATGTTTACAGCATTAGGATCCTCCATCTCGCACAGCTTGCTAACCTGCTTCAGAGGCTATATAATGTCAACTGCATCAAGCCCTGGTCTTTATCTAAAGCTGGCAAGTCAATTGCGCGCAGCGAGTGTACGGCCCAAGACTCAGGCTAATCCCTCTGACAGACTACTGACTACTTTGCTTCTATATTGACGTCTACAGCAAGTAATATGTTCTACCTTGCCCAGACAATACCACACCTGCCGCCATGCCCGTTGACACTCCAATTTCAAAAGGCCACCTGACCTGACATACAGATGGACTCATGGACCATGCCTCAGCCCATCACAACTGAGCCCGACACGGAGACTCTAGATGATCATGCAGTTGCATATAAGATGTGCGAGCGAAAAATACAGCAGCTGCATCAACTGTCATAGCACAAGGCCTAACAGTCCCGGTCCGTACCTTACCGCTCCTGCTGATCCTCCACGGAAGCAATGACAAAGGAGAGTCCCTGCTTCATCATTTTCTTCTCAGACAAATGGAATGACTACCGAGAGTCAGTCTACCAATGCAAGTCTGATAGCGGTCCCGCTCCATTCCTTGCCAGCTATTCCTGCTACAGAAGGCACATGCGCTAGGGGACGAAGGACCATGGATAAGGGAACCAGACCTGGAACAGGTTTTGAGACTACGTGCACATCTGATTGAATCAGATTAACGCCTTGTTGTGAGGCTGTTATTAGATTCTTGGAATGCAAATGCGTCCCAGGCTTGCACGTACTTGGTTTGCCTGCCAAACAGAGAGGCCTTGACGCGGCAGCTGCCTATATTACTATACTCAAAGATAAGAGGATTACTGACATAGCTAGTCAGTAGGTTGCGTGGATATTACTGGTCCTGAATTATAAGGAGATCTGCGAGTGTCCGGAGAGTTACTGCCTGCGACCTTGACAAGAAGGAGAGAAGGAAAAGACCTATATAATAAACTACACCATTTATGCCAGCTTTGCCAGAGATCCCTCTAAGAGTGAACGCGACGTGATCCATATTTATCAGAAGACAAGTTAGATGGTTATAGATCATTACTAGCGTGGTTGGTCTTGGCTTTACACTGACATGCTGCGACAAGGTAATATCTATAATATATATTCTATAACAAAATAGCTTATATTAACATCTAATCTAACTTATCTATGCTCAATTAAGAATGTCAGTATCACCAGTAATAGGGTTAATACCATTGCTACATACACTTGATATGCACAACTGGGAATGGTAGCCTTACTTCAATCTTTAGAATTAGCAGTGGCGGATTTAATGTCTGCAACGTCCTATCTGAGGCCATTCAGAACAAGTCAGGAATATTAGGTCAATTAGCTCTGTCCCGTGCTATTGAACCGGATCAGGCCTGTCTGGACCACTTATATAGCCTAGGAAATTGGCAGCTGGTTGACTTTGGGCTCGGAGAGTTCACAAGATGAAGGTGAGACTGTGTGACGGTTTCTGGCGAGGACATCTTGCCGTGGGCTATGATGGTCTAACATCCTATAAACCCCTCCCCTAAGTTGTCACATTTTCTAGTTTGGTCAGGTCAATTAATAAAACATTTGAGTTGTCAATATGGCAATAGAGAAGCGTAGGCTAACAGTGAACTGGTAATGAGCATGGTGTTGTCTTTCCCCGGCTTTCACGGGCGCAACGCCACTGGAGAAGAACATCACCAGGAAAGTAGGGAGCACTGTAATGGATAATGCCATTAAGTGAGTCAGCACTGCATTGATCTCAAAGTGTTACTGATTAAGTAGAACTTTCCCCGGTATACATTGTCTTCTGCCACTGGCTTGACAGCTTAGGGCCCAGTTGAATTCATGTTATATATATGGTTGTGGAGGCTACCTGGTTCAGCTGGTGAAGATGGCGCAGATGCTGTGAATATGCTAGAAGGAATGTGCGAGCGTTTCCTGCTATATCTAGCTTGGGGGAACCCTGGAGGAGTGCCTCAGCAGGTTTATATCTTCCTGCAGTAGCTCCTACCTGGTACGCATATTAATGGGCCGGCTTGTGCCAGTCACTGGGTTACTGGGCCTTCGCTGCTGCCATGTCTCATTGAACATGGGTTTCTCTGTTTAGATTCCCTGTTTAGACTCCCCGTTTCAAGCGACATATGTAAGTCTTGTGGCGAATAACATTGAGCAATATACATAGTAATCACATATAGCGCAGAGAAGAAGTAAATAAGCAGGAGTCTAGCCCTTGATACTACAGTATACTGTATACCCCCGACTCACAGCACAACACTAAGCTGTTACTCTGCTATAATATTTTTTGGGATAGAGCCTGCGAATTGATTCCGTCCTCTATTTAATAGCAAGCCTCTGCTGATGTTGTATTTATTGTCTATACGACGCTTGGTGCTGCTGGCATCGAGTGATTGTCTCCGGTAATGCTAACCTTGCACATACCAGGAGTTCCTCTAACTACTCAAAGCACAAAATTGAAGGTGGTAATGAGACATAGATAGCGTGAATAAGTGAAAGCGGACCTTGATGAGTTTTTACCTATGTCGTAATTTCCCAGAATATAGGCAGGAATTTGTCCCAGCAGAAGATGGCGGCTAAACGGGTCCTGGCTTCGCAAGGTCTTACTCTAGGCACCATTATTTTAAAAGCCTAGAAACTCCACAGCCAGGTTCTGCTACTAACAAGACTAGCAGGACTCTTTTCGTGCTAGCTACGAAAATTTACAATTTATAGACATTAGTAGGAGTTTCTTTCCTATAGTCAGCCAGCCAATTTGTGATGAGATATCCAACAACAGGACCCACTGGTACTCATGGGATTTGCATCACGACTACCCACTCCCCCGCCCATGGATCCGCCGTCTATTCAGGAAAACGGACGAATTAGGTTAGCGTACGAGATAGTGTACGAGGTTATCAACATCTTCGATGCTAACAGTATATGCGGAGAAGGGAAAATTTAGCTATAAATACCGTATCCTGCCTCAAGGTAGGGAAGTAGAGAAATTCTTTCATCAGCATCCGATCGTCATCATGATCCGCCTACTGCCCGTACTGTCTCTTGCACTTTTAACGGCCACTACTTCTCTGGCTGCCACCGGCTCTTCTGGTAGCCCGGTCGATAGTCCTTCTATCACTGACAGCGGTACCGGTGCAACACTGGAGTGCCGATGTGGAATGTCGCAGTTCCTAACATTGCCTCATGCAAATATCACACCCCCTGCGGAAGCCAAGCAATGTGCTCGCTATAGTAAGTTGTCTAACCTCAGTTCAGGAACAAATAGAATCATATGAATCAGACCCTCTAATGCAGGAGTTTCTATTTGATAGAGTTAATTGATGCTCGTGGCACGGCCGAACCGCAGGGAGTTTCAACCATGTTTTATCCCATGATCCAGAATATCCTTGCGAATATGACAGGCGGTGTCAGTCTCCCGGTGGCATATCCAGCGGGGCCTGATCAGAATACGACTAGTGGAGAGGACTTTGTGGTGGACACCATCACTAAGGGGCTCGCCTCATGCCCAGGCCAGAGATACGCCCTGTTTGGCTATTCTCAAGGCGCTACATTGATGCTGAACGCTCTCGCCAAAGTCGATGCTTCGGCTCTGGAGTCAATCAAGTCCGTTATTCTTGTTGGAAACCCATACCGCATTCCAGGCAAGAAATCCAATGTGAACGCCGCTGCCCAGCACGACAAGAAAGCCTCTGTGGGTATGTTTGCAGAGCCTGCCATCGCTAGCAATAGCACTATTCCTCAGCTCGCAATGGAAGTCGACAATAGTGGCAAAGTGCTTGATTATTGTATTGAGGTAAGTATCAGATATCCATCTCTGCAACTAGTCCTGCTATGGTTCGCTGACAGCATTTCTTTCTTGTCTACTAAAGGGCGATCTTGTTTGCTCGCCCAACCCTGCCTGCTCTTGCCAAATCCCTGCCGGTCACCTTTCTTATGGATTGGTTGACACTGTTCAGGAGACTGCTTTTGAGCATGTGGTTAATCGACTTAGGAGATAATTCAAACCACTATTACTAGGAAACATCCAGCCGAGCTACTATATGAGGGCAGATTCTGTGCTGCGACATCAACTGCCACATCGGAGGGAAATGGACAATTGCTTCGTCGCCAAGGGCGAGGTCGGCATTCGAGGGCATATGACGCTGCATGGACTTGACTTATTGTATACTAGATTTTCTTTTCTTTTGAGATGTAATATTAGTATGTTTGTTCAATGCTTTTGTGAACAAGCAATATTCTAGACTGAACAACTGCACCTAATTAATTAACTTAGTTAAGTCAGTTCTTTAAGGTACTTGATTAGTCAGTCTGCTCCACTTTATGGGCTGAAAAGTCTTCACCTTATATCATAGGGGTTATTCCAACACTTGTCAAGAAAACTAAATCACTTTTAGGCACCAGGATTATTATTGTTTATCAATGCGGCAGGGTAACCATTTTTATTTTTATAATTAATGGCAGGCTTTGTGACACCAACATCCTGTTAGTTTATTAGTGCACATTTGCCACAACACTTAATGCCATCACGGAGAGCACATCATAAGTCACACCATGGCTGTAGAGACTGCAAACGGAGGCGGGTGAAGGTAAGTTTATAATAAATAACTACCCTTTACTTTGTGTTGTCTGGATAATAAGATTTTGTTGGTGTAAAGGATTATACTGATATTCTATAGTGCGATGAATTACAACCCACATGCTCTAATTGTTTAAGAAGAAACAGGCATGTGAATATTACCCAGCTACCTCATCTTCATGGGTACATGCTGCTCCGCTTGGTCATCAGTCAACAACAGGCAGTGCAGCGAGCCACCAGGAAGGTGGGCCAGTCTCAATAGACAGCGGCTACCTAATACTCCCCAGGAGATGTATCAGTCTAGATGCTCCAGCCGCCCTGCCCACTTCGCTGAACCTCATTGATCTGGAGCTTTTGATACAGTGGAAGGACTGTACATATCAAATATTCTGTCGAAACCAGCACACACACGTCATCTGGCAGTCTCTCGTCCCGCAGGAAGCGCTCAAGAAACCATTCCTTATGCATGGTATATTGGCACTTGCTGCCGTGCATCTTGCCCGGACCAAACACGAGGGGTCGAAGTCAATGTACCTCAGTGCTGCTGTATCTCACCAGAGTCAGGCATTGACAGCGTTTTGTCCATTGCTTGATAACATTACAGACTCCAACTCCGTGGCGATTTTCGCATTCGCTAGTATTGTTACTGTTTACTCTCTTGCTTTTCCCGAAGCGCCTGATTGTCCTGACCCCCGAATGGCTGTGGATGATCTCTGCCAAGTCATTGTCTTTGCGCAGGGTCTGCATCAAATTTTTGCCCGTGCCGCTGATCACCTGCAAGACAGTATATTAAAGCCATTATTCCAGTGGCATGATTTAGAGCAGAGGCTCACAGATGATGCATGTTTCGCTTTTGAAGAATTGCGCGATGCCGTTTATCTTCATGGTGCAGAGTATGCCCATCATAGCTATCTCAAGACCATCGACTGCATACAAGATAGCCTAGCTGAGATATCAGGCGAGTTTAACGCAGTAGCTGCCGCTACTAGAATTGCGATTAGAATGCCGTCAATATTTGTGACTTTACTGCGCAACTATGACCCACTAGCACTAGTTATTTTGTCTTACTATTGTGCTGTCTTGCATCGGCTGAGACATCACTGGTGCCTTGGAGACAGGGGTGCTCAGGCTGCTCATGCTTTGTGGTTTATCTTGCGTGACGAGTGGAGGCATTTAATACATTGGGTGATGAAAGATATTTTTGGACCTCACTTCTTAACTCAACTAGATAGATATATATAAATCTAAACTGGCACTTCCCTGTAATGAGGTCCTGCATTATTATAGATCTACCTAGCCACTTGCTGGCAAGGCTAATCTTTATACAGGTACTCTTGATGAAAGATACATGAAAGAATAAATTCACCTGTAACCAAGCAGTCAGTACTGCATCAGTATTTACTAATCAAGACTACACAAAGTATTCAGCAGATAGGTTGTCTGTCCTTGATCTTAGTGTTTAGCTTCTATGTAACTTGTGTTTCAAATACCCTGCAAAGCCGCCCTTTTATTATTATATTTTCTAGTTTAGTCAGGTTAATTATTAAAATATTTGAGCTATTAATATAATAATAGAGAAGTGTAGGCTAGCAGTGGAAGGCACTTGTGTTGCCGTCAACCTTAATAAATACAGAATTTGTCAAGTTTAGAAAATCATGCAGTTGGTGATCGGCTTGCATATAATCTGATATCTTTGTCCCGAGCCGTGGCGTGTTGAAATAGTAACTAGGCTGTATGTTGTAGATTGTATCCAGCAGATGGGTTGAGCATGGAGTAGATATAAGTGAGTATGGGGATGATAGCTTATGCCCTGGTTTCTGCTATACCCGGGGAATATATATGTAGTTGATCGCCTATGTCAACTGCCTCATATGGGAATGTTTATCTGACCGATGTAGCAGAAAAGCGAGTAGATACAAGAACGTTGCATTGTTAATGGCTGGTTGATTCTAGGAAGGTAATCATCACACCCCCGCTTCCTGTCTGAATTGCTCCCCATTGACAAATGCACAGCGACTGAACAGCTTCTCCCAAGAAAGGGCTTTCTCTGCCTCCGTCATGCCCTCCACTGTACCTCCGTTGTCGTTGCGACATCTCGCAGGCCCAAACCCATAAGCATACGGACCACCACACAGCTGGAGCGAGATACTACTCGGCCCGTCGTCTAGTGACGATGTCGAGAGATCATGCTCCGCGAAGGCGGGCGGCCATGCTTGAAGCCGTTCCTCGGCCCCGTCAGCAGCTGCAGCGCCATGCACGAACTGGATGATCGTCCGGCTGAAATCCCGAGCCAGCGCTAGCTGACTGTCCGAGTTATCTGCGCCGGCGACCAGGTGGTCGTTGTAGAAAAAGTAAGGGATGTCGCTGAGATGGGCGACCCCCCACATGGGAACTCCCATGGCGTCGAAGACCGGGGTATATCTGGTTGCGTTGAACTCATACAGCCGGACCTGGGAGGCGTCGGTGCCCCCGGTTTTGACATACTGCCATGTAAAGTCGAGAACCGGGCAAGTGAACCAGATGTCGCGGTTCATCTGGGCAGCGCGGTAGTACTGCGGTGATATTCGGCCCTCGTGCTCTGGCTTGACCATGTGCTGGAAGCCCTCGAGAGGATATAGCTGCAGAAGGTTCTTTTTGGTGGGCTCGGAGAGTTGCAGCCAGAGTCCGAAACTGCGCAGAACTTCGTCATCGGTCGCGGTGGTCGGTGCTGCGTACCAAGCGCCATCGTTTGTAACCCAGGAAGCTATCAAGGGGATTCCTTTGGCGACCTTTCCGGCGCGAGATAACTGCGAGGGTCGATCGTAAAGAAAGTCATGGTCGATCGTCGGGTAAAAGTACCCCTCGCCAAAAGGTGGACGGGCTTCACGAGAGGCAGTGACCGATAGATTGGTTAGTTGCTCAAAGGGAACCCCTCGAAGACACTCCAGGGTCTGCAGATCTTGGTTTCCTCCACATCCCACCTGCTGGGCAATAGCAGCCGTGTGCCTGGCCACCAGGTCTGGATGGCTGTTGAAGTTCAGCCCCGGACCGCCGGACATCATTCTAGGATATGCCTCAGCATTGAACACTGAATAAGTCGAGGTCTGGATTCACTTACACTGCTCGCTGAAATGGAACGTCTCGATCGCCGCCGAAAGCCGTTAGCTGCAGACCAATGTCACTGGCCCCCACGCTTTGTCCGACGACAGTCACTGGAAGATGGTGTTCGGTCAGTTTATCGGTGCTCCATTGCTGACCATGGTCGTTGAATAGGGTATACCTCTGTTCGGATCTCCGCCGAATGCCTCAATATTATCACGAACCCCTGAAAGCCCGACGTTTCAGCCACCTTCCCTATTGACATCACCAAGATACATACACTCCAGAGCGGCACGCTGATCTCGAAGCCCTGCGTTTGTGTCTTTCTGTTCAATCATAGCTCTGCTCGTTGCAAACCCAAACACTGAACAGGAATCAGCAGGAAGACTCGGAATTGCCGATGGCATGACTTACAGCCCAAGCGATAGTTGATGCCAACATATACCAAGGGCAGCCGATCAGCTGCCGCCAGCTTGACCAAGCCGTCCGGCTCGTAAAGAATATCGGAAGCGGAGCCTAACGCATGGCCACCTGTGTACTCATTAGTCCCTCAGCGCCACTACTACACACTCAGAAAGGGGTCGACAGACCTCCATGGATCCAAACCACCACGGGAAGCTTTGCATCGTGTTGTGTTCCTGCTGGTCTCGCAATTCGCAAGCTCAGACAGTTCTCGCTAATGTTGGTTACCTTACTGGTGAACGGAAGGATATCGCCCGTTCCTTGCGGGCACCAGGCACCCTCCCTGGTGGCGTCAATGACCGTTCCCTTGGCTGGTCTTACTGGCACTGGTGGTGCGAACCGTCGCGGGCCCGTGGGTGCTTCTGCGTAGAAAATGTTCTGGAAATGCTCGATCCCAGCAGGGGATAGACTGCCAAGATAAGTGATCCTTCGTGCGGAGTCTACTACCTTGGGGGTGGGAGTTGGAGAAAAGCGTTGTAAAAGGTCCTGGTAATTAATAGCGACGATGGCCAGGAGCACCGCTGCCACGGCCGCAAACAGGCGGTTCGCCATATCGACTGTAAGAATGCTGTCGGAGGTGCGAGGCAGGTGTTCTTCCTGTCCAACATGTATGAGCGAGTGGGTGAGGAGGGATGGTCAGAGTGGATGAGGGGGAGGGGCTAGGGGCTATCTTACGCTCTCTTACCGATGGGCACCTGCAGGTCTCTTTGTGGCAGCAACCAGGATGCGGGAATCTTGCATCCAAGGAACCATCTCAACGAAGGAGGCTAGTGCTCACCTCATCCCGGAAGACCCGGGAACCACAGATCATCTGGCGGCTTATACCGACACGTCACAAGATGATGATGACTACATCCATGATACTTGCCTAGGCACTACTCATAAGGCTACTTAGCGTGCCCGTACAGTCTATCAAAAAGGACCCGGTCGGCGCCCAATTCTAGTCCCAGTGCGTGCCGCACTGAAACATAGTCGCAAAATAGAAAGCGACCCCCGAGGCCCTCACAATCCTAATCATCGCCCAGCAGAACAGCTAGAAAGAGTGGATAGGCCTGACGAACCGCTTCCACAAGAACAGTATGGAGACTGTGCTCAGGCCAAATGCGATCTTCTCTGTGCTCTGGAGTGCATATTTGTACTCCTGGACCAGGACTTCGAGCGCGCTGGGTTGCGGCTAGTTGGCTACTATGGCCAAGTAACTAGTTATTGCATTTGGATTAGGCCGGAGAGGAAGGTTCCATTCAAGCTACTGTACTTGCATTCGCGTCAGTATCTGGTTGAGCTTAATCTTGGGAGATGGACATACAAAACAAGCCAGCACAAACCCGTCCTCAGCTCCCAGGGTGAGTTTCCAGAGTCGCCTGGAGTCGAAGCGGAGTGAGACGGCCAATGTCGCTGTCATGGCGAATATGGATGTCATGACTATTAACCCGGGGTAGTTAGGGAGAGCGCGTTGGGATGTCATCACTGGCCGCTTTTCGTCGAAATGTGCTTGTTCTCTCTACCACTGCTTCAACCACCACCACGTCAAATGTAGCCTGCACTGTAAGCCCACCGGACCTTGCACCTGCAGCAAAATCCTGGTGCAAACTCATAGTGAGGCTCCCCTTTATTCCCTCCCCTCCATCACTTTTTTCAATACGCTGTCACATCAAACACGCCCTACCTAGAAACCTGCTGCTACGATATGGCGTAAGAGGAGGATCTTTCACTCGCCCAGCTCTACGTCTGGAATCCGGCCCTAATGGCAATTAGCAATTATAGCGGGCTACCTAGTATGGTCTGGTTAAGCCTGTTATGCCGACTGCATGGGAGTTCTGTAATGACCTAGCTAGGTAGCAAGCTCCAGCTCCAATCGGGCACTAGGCTAGGGGCACCTACCTTCTTGCTTTGGATGTCGGTGTCTGCAATTACTGATTCCTAGGGCTGTGAGAGCGCTGGAATAACGTCTGGGCCGTGCATATAGCAGGAAGTCTGTGGTGGATCTCTGTGATTGGTAATTGCAGACATTGATATCTGAACTGGAGGCCTAGAATTCACGGGTGGCGCAAGGGTTCCTAGAATAATGCCGGCATTTATATTGAGGGCTTGGGTAGGACCTTACTGACTGTTGTGAACATTAAGGTCTACCTAATTCACTATTATTGGCTTGGCTACAGTGTATGTTGTTTAGGTAGGCCGCTGTGTATGACATCCCGGCCCCCTGCTGCTGCGGGTCATTCTGTTGATCTTCCGGTAATAAGCCGAACAGGCTAAATGGGTGAAGAACATGCATGAGAATACATCCGTCAGACATTGGTCTGTGCGTTTTGGGGTTCTTATAACTAGAATCATCCTGCAAACTTGACCCAAGGTACATTAATGGATTCTTGGAAGACAGCCCGGGTTCCCGTTGACTCAAACTCTGAACGTAGATACTAGCCCACGCCCTTAACCAGATACCTATGAAGAACCGCATGGGGGTAAGGATACTTGGGATCGACACCGATGTGGACCCTGGAAGCATCAGGATAAATCTTCTGTCTCGGGAGTGCGGTCCAAACCGCACCATAATATACTGGGAACATCAGAGGGCCAGTCATAGCATCCCATTAGCACTGGTACCTTGTTTCATGACTCTATGCGGGGATTGCTGATCCACAGTCCTCCTACTCCTTTTGACGCGGAGCGGTGCTTAGGCCACATCCCCATCTTCGTGCTGAAGATCAACGTTTCGTCTCCCCGAAGGGGTTTGACCGCTGGAGAAGTCATCGGAAAGACTTCCTCTTATATCATGAAGAGAATGAGAATTAATGGAGAATCAATGGTCCGCTGAGGAGGTTAACTGCGCCCGGAGACATAAATAGTCGACCAAGCACCCTTCTCAAGTGTCACTCATCAACCCATCAAAAAAACACTGCTTAAGATTGGGTTTACCAAGTCAAAAACCCTCATTCACAATGAAGTCCTTTGCGATCCTACCTCTGATTGCTGCTGCCGCTGCGGCCCAGGAGCTGTGTGGCCAGTACGAAGCCCACGCGAGCGACGGGTATATCGTCAACAACAACATGTGGGGACAACACCAGGGCACCGGTTCTCAGTGTACCTATATCGATAGCATCTCTGGTGCTGGTGTCGCGTGGCACACGACCTGGACCTGGTCTGGTGGCGAGACGTCGGTCAAGAGCTACCCATACTCCGGGCGTCAGATTGACCCCGTCCTGGTCAGCAGCGTTTCGAGTATCCCGTCGACGACGGAATGGAGCTACGACAACACCAATATCAACGCGAATGTCGCGTATGATCTCTTCACTGCCGCAGATCGCAACCATGAAACCAGCGGTGGTGATTACGAGCTGATGATCTGGTGCGTAATTCTATCCGCCTTTTTGGCTTCTACCCCATCACTCTTTTGGCACCTGGAGCTCTGCTGACCTTTGCGCTTGCTTTCTACGTTGGTCAGGCTCGCCCGATACGGAAACATCTCACCGATTGGCAGCCAAGTCAGCACCGCAGAGCTCGCTGGCATTACGTGGGAGGTGTGGAGCGGCCTGAACGGGGACATGCAAGTGTATAGCTTTGTCGTCTCCAGTCCCCTTACGTCTTTCAACGCAGACATCAAGGAGTTCTGGAATTATTTGACCGACAACTACTCTTACCCGGCTGACAGCCAATATTTGCTGAGTGAGTTCCGTCCATCTTACAGACTCGCGATTGCATTCCAAATTCGATTTACTGACGGATCCTAGCCGTGCAAGTGGGCACAGAACCATTTACTGGTGACCAGAGTACCTTCACTGTTTCTAGCTTCACTGCCAGCGTGCAGTAGGTGGTGTCAATTTGAGGGACTTTGTTATATTTGTCCTGGCTGGGATAGAAAAGGACTCTCTTCTTCTTTATCCTCGTCTTGTATCTCAGAGACCATCCGGATTATAAGGCTCAGTCCTACATTTAGGGTAGTGCTATGCCCGCAGCTGCTAAATAACCTAGCAATGAAATTGTTGCCTCACAGGGCGGCCAGGAGTGATCTATTCTACAAATGTCGACTTTAAACCGTATTGTATATATTGCCCTTTGCGATATTTACCCAACGTTTATCGGTTGCATTCTAGAGGCTATACTCTGAGCGAACGGACAGATACTACATTATAAAGGGAAAATGTAGCCTTTACTGGAGCCATTGCTGTAGTATTAAGCGGCCCTAACTGCTAGCATTGATCGATATCAGAGGAGAGCATCCGAATACCTTGTGGCAGGATCATTACACTATGATTTTGGACGATGTGGATTGCGTCCCCAAGCAGATGAGGGAAGCAGCATATCGACGGTGTATCTTCGTCATGGACAGTGTTACTAGTTGGGGGCTGTAGAAGCCAGCGTTTCCTTTGGGATCCGGTCAGGCTAGAATACAATCATTCATTACTTATTGAGACATCAAGGGCTGATATAAGTGCCTCTGCTTTTTTCTATATCAGACACAGACAGTCTCTTTCTGCCTGAGAAACGCAAGAGGGCAGCCAAAACATACCCCTAGTAGCCTTGTCAGTCATGATTCATCCTATTTGAACCTTGAAAAGTCGGCTTTCGCCAATGAAGCCCGTAATCAGATATATGCCTGAGAATGAGCCCGCGGCCTTGGATCAATGATCCACATCGCGAGCTTACCATGCCGTCTGATGACTGCATGATATCGATCTCCAACGGAGCGTGTCACAGATAGACGTGGCGAGCATATGGGTTCCCTTTTTCCGTGGGGTCTCTGTCTCTCGATGGTGACTCTCGCCTGCAATGTCCGTGAGCCCCCGCGATGCGGACACAGGTAACAAGATGGAAATTGGCAATCCCTGCTCCACAATTGCCAAAAGCAAAAAGAAAAACATACAACAGCTGGGATTCGCATGTGGTCACCCACCATACTACTAACCAGCCGGCGTGTGGCTTAAGTACGGCTGAGCGGACGGGAAGCCCTGTTCTCCACACCCTGTGGTCGTATGTACCAGGTTAAAATATTATCTGGTATATGAGCGCCAGTGCCTCAACTATCCCTATGCCTTACGCAGCGCTGTTATGGGTAGCAGGCTGTCCAAGTTATTGCAGCCCTAATATTCACCCTCCTGTGCAGAAGTATTCAGCAAGGTCCACGGATAATGTCGGACCTGTCGCCTTCAATCCCCAGTACCCACCTAAGGGCACCTCTTACGACCTGCCCTTTTGAGGAATCCCTGGTGGATGAGTAACTTATCTTAGTTCTGTCTCTCCAATTTCTTTCTCCAATTCTCCACACCAAGCACGGTAGAGGCGGGCTGTGCCGGTTCTTATCTCTGGGCAAGTGTCCACACCCCTGACTAGAGAAGAAAATATTCCGATAACGGCTGTACATAAATTGTCCGTCATGCCATAGCATCAGGCGAAGCTGTCAAGGCCAACTTTTCCTGTTCAACGTCGCCATGCGGTTCGTCTCCTATACGGTGGCGGCTGTCGTCTCGCTGCTCTCAGTCGCAAGCGCTGACGCCATCCCTAAAGGCCAGACAATTGAAGTCGGTGGAAGCACTTACTATGTTCCTCCAACGAGTGTCAGCACACTCCGAGTGAAGGGCCAGCTCCGCCGCGAGAATGGTCTCGTCCCGCTCACGGTTGTAACGAGCGATTCGTGGAAATTCACCTCCTCCGACCTTGAGGATATTGTCAATGGATATCAGGCAACCGATGATGTGTTCAACACGGGCTTCCTGGAGAGTATGTGATAACTAAGCTTGCATATATAGTTAAGCTAATGTGGCAGACATCTACATCACATACAATGGATCCCACAAGAAACCAAGCCTGGATGTCACCCCTCCTCCGTTCTGGAAGAACAGATTCCTGGCCAACAGCCCGGCCTACGGCCCCAAAAACGCCATCAAATGCGACGACGACCTGCCTCCGGGTCCCTACTTCCTCGACTCGGCCACCGGAAAAGTCCACCAGGCATACCTCTTGTATTCCGACGTCATGGGCGCCTTCACACAAGGCCTAATCCCCCTTGAAGACGGCTCGTGGGACGTCCTCTCGGCAAGCCTGCAAGGCTACTCCACCATTACCATCGGCGTCCCCTCCCGGCTCTACTACACCGCAACGCCCGAAAAGCCCCTCGCGGGCGTCCGCATCGGCGTCAAGGACCTCTTCGACATGAAGGGCGTCAAAACCGGCTGCGGAAACCGTGCCTACTACGAGCTCTACCCGCCCGCCAACACCACCGCCCCGGCCATCCAGCCCCTGATCGACGCGGGCGCCGTCATCGTCGGCAAAATGAAGACCAGTCAGTTCGCGAACGGCGAGACCGCAACCGCCGACTGGGTCGACTACCACTCCCCCTTCAATGCCCGCGGCGACGGATACCAGGATCCGTCCTCCTCCTCCTCCGGCGCCGGCTCGGGCATCGGCGCATACCCCTGGCTCGATGCCGCCGTGGGAAGCGACACGGGCGGCTCAGTCCGCGGGCCCGCACAGGCAAACGGGTGTTTCGGGAATCGGCCATCATGGAACCTCGTCTCGCTCGACAAGGCCATGCCCATGTCGCCTCTCCTCGACACGCCGGGCTTCCTCGCCCGTGACGCGAAGATCTGGCAAATCGCCTCGGAGGTCATGTATGCCTCCGCGGGCCTGAAGTCCTACACGCAATACCCCAAGAAAATCAAAACCATCGACTTCCCCACCGAGCCCTCCTCCGAAGTCAACGCCCTGGCCCTGGACTTCCTCTCCAAGCTCTCCTCCTTCCTCGACACAGAGGACATCTCCCCCTTCGACTACAACGCCCTCTGGGCGGAGACAAAACCAGCCATCGTCCCTGAGAACCAAACCCTCTCTGAATACCTCCTGCTCACCTACCCCATCCTCACAACAAAGCAGCAGCACCCGCTCGTCGCGGAGCCCTTCTTCGCAGACTATGCGGCCAAGCACGATGGGAGAAAGCCATTCGTCGACCCCGTCCCGCGCGCCCGCTGGGAATGGGGGCTGCAGTTCCCGGAATCCCAGCTGGAGGAGGCGATCGCGGAGAAGGACGTTTTCGCGGGCTGGTGGAACTCCACGGCGCAGGTTTTTGATGAGGAGACATGCGCGGATAGTCTGATTTTGTATGTCGGCGGCAGCGCCAGGACGGAGTATCGGGATGTTTATCGCGAGTGCGTCCCCCACCCCGGATCAGAAACTGCTATATCCTTCGATTGTTTGTCTTTTTTTGCTGTTGGTGGAAGAACTAATGCGTCTCGTTTAGTCTTCCCGGCGTCCCGATGGGATTCTCCACCACCCGCATCTCGAATCTGGCCGGCGTGCCCGATGTCGTCGTTCCTGGTACCTCCCTCTCTCTCCCCGCTGTTGCAGGATCAGCCAGACAGATAGCTAATAATTTGTATAGTCGGCCAAGCCCGATACAATTCGTCCGTCACGGGACAGGAAGAATTCATTCCCGTCTCGGTGGACATCATCGCCCCGCACGGATGCGATATCATGGTGTTTAACCTCATTAATGAGCTCGTTGAGGAGGGCATTGTGAAGGAGCCGGTTACGGGGTCGGAGATGTATGGGGATGGGACGATTTATTATTGATTGATGTAAACATATATTCAGATGAGGTGGAGGTGGATATGGATGGATGTATATAGTTGATGACATGTTGGGAGGAGGCAAGAGATATATAGGTACTGAAGATAGTAAGGGGAACTGTATATATTTGGAAGACGTATATAAACAAATATTCCACTATTTCATTGTAATACCTTTTTTCTTTTTTTTTTTTTTTTTTTTTTTTTTTTTTTTTTTTTTTTTTTTTTTTTTTTTTTTT
>MU628698.1:0-32453 GCA_025688805.1 Aspergillus egyptiacus
AAATACATAGGACCACAGGCTGAGATCACCGCACTTCTGTCTTGGTCTGGTCTTCTGCGTACCGCATCCGTCGGGAATGGAATAGAATGGAATAGAGGAATGCATTCAAGAATTACCTCCTATCCAAATCTCCTACTACAAAGTAGTACCTCAGATAGGAACAAGACCTGCACGCCGACCCACCCGTCGATCCCTCAACCAGCGGTAACAGCACCTCCCCGCCACATACCGCGCCCACCCGGAGACGCGTCTCGCCGAGGCAACACAGTTCTCCTTCAGGATGAACGACGCTCTCCCGTCGACATCATCATGCATCGCGGCCCCGAGGACGGCAACCCAGATGCTTGCCTCCGGGCAGTGTTTCAGCCAGGTGGCTCGCTCGGTGGTGGTGATCGCGCGGTCCAGGTCGCTGACGAGGCGGGCGAGGTGCCGCTCGGACCAGGGCGTGCGGTAGTCGAGGAGGGAGGCGATGATGCGGGCGGAGATGGAGCAGGCTTGAAGCAGGGCGAATTCTTTCTTTGAGAGTGAGGGTGGGGATGGCTGTTGCGGTGGGGATGGTTCGGTGGAGTGGAGGCTATCCAGCAGGGAGTAGTAAATGGAATTCGGCAGTGTCTCGTTGGGTGTGACTGTGACTGTGCAGGCTTCGCGGACTACGTGTTCGAGATCCCCGAATAGGGCGAGCAATGGGCGTCTGAGGTCTTCGTTTGGGGACTCGGCGAGTCCGTCCAGAATGAAGCGGATGAGGGTATGCGGGCCGAGCGGCGCTTCCTGGGGGTGGTCGGAGGTGGGGAATGGTTCGGGTTGATCGAAGGTGATGGCAAGGAAGGAGAGGCTTCTACAGTATACAATGGTTCGCAGAGGGAGGGGTTCTGCGTTAGCTTCAGGAACTTCTTACAATAGCAGCAGGCAGACAGACAGACAGACAGACACCTACCCCTGGATGACCTGAGCCAGGAAGCCATCGAACCCGAGTTTATCGAGCCCGCCGCGGAGGGCAACGATCTGGAGGAGGCCCTGGCGGTGTACCTCTGCTGATTCTCGATTCATTTGGAGAGACTACGTAGGCATGGGATTAGAAATCGGTATCGCCTGAAGAAGCCTAGGAGGAGGTGCATACACCGTGTATCGCCAGGAGAAGAACAGCCCCAATGGTCGCATCATCCGGACTATTCAGGGCCATGGCCAGCCGTGACCTGACGAGACTCACGGCGTGGAACTGATGATACAAGGTCGTGTAGCTTGATTGCCGGGCCCCGGTGAACGCATCCAATTGCACAGATGCCGAGAACAAGGTGGCATGCAGCAGACAAGGGTCGGCAAGGGCATGGCTGATCCACGTGGAGCGCAGGTAATAAGCCAGACTGTTTCGTTCCACCTGGAAGGGGGCTAAACCCTGCTTATCCTGGACTGGGGTGAGCGATTAGACGACGATCTGCGTGGAGTGTTGGGTCCAAGAGGACATACAGAAGCGAATCAGCATGGGAACGTCCGCATGGGCGCGGATTGGATAGTTGATGGAGTAGTTCACGGTCGGGATGGCCAGGCTGGACGAGGAGAAATGATAGCTGCAGTGGTCCGGGTAGACGCAACGAATGCCGCGCCTGGTGGGTTGTCATATCAGCACAGTGTTTCCCTACTTAGTACACAGACTCCTGGCCATGATCCAGACCAGAGGGTGCGGGTTCGGGAAAGGACTGGCAATACCGTGTGCATCGTGCGCAACTGGGCTGCACTCTGTCACATTCCTTCTTCGCGCGCCTGCAATTGCAACAGGCCCTCGATGGCTTCAGCCGCGGGGGTTCCGACGCCGTTGTTTCAGGGCCGAGAAGGTATCTATGACATGAGCCAGTAAGATGACGGACACTTTGTTTTCAGAGCAGGCATCGACTCAGAATAACCACTACGGAGAATGAGTGCAGCATACCTGATCCCGAGTCCCTCCTCGCCTGCTTCGGACAGCCTACTACTGGGATACAAGCCAACCGGACCGATCCGATACTGGCATGGGTGCTTGGATCTAAGCAGCCGCCACAGAGTCCATGAGCATGAGAATGGGCATGATAGGCTGTATCACCCACCGCTGACATCTGGAGCATCCGGGCAAGCGCCTGTCGCATTTTCGTTTCTTCTCTCTGCAGGGGAGGCAGGACTGGACCTGACTGGACCGCATCTTGGATAATCGGAGCAGATACCTAGGCTACGGTAAGGGACGGATACTGTCTAGGAGTATAATGAAGGGATGAGGTGAAGAGAGGAAAGACCAAGTCGCCCTCTGGAAGTTGGAGAGGCAGGCTAGCGGGGAAGTCCGCCACTACTTAAAGGTCCTTACTATGCAGTTACTAGTCTACCGTACGGAGTCCTTGGTAGTGAACCCTTGAACCCGGATTAGAAACTGGACACGCTCTGCACCAATCGTCGTCTCCTACGTCGTTGTCGAGGGTCCTAGTGGCGGCCCTGCACCGCTAGCGTATGCAGCAGGATCAAAAGTCTCCACTCGGAGTCTTGTCGTCCTACCACCACCACTGAGTGACTGACAGTCTCAGACTATAAAACTAGTGCAGTAGAAGGCCACACATGAGAAGATGATGGCGCAGGGCCAGCATGCCCTTATTATGTGTAAAGGGTCTGCAGAAGAATATCAAGACCAGACAAGGACATCCAACCAGGGCAAGAACTCTTGCCAAGCTGCATGTTCAGCTATGGTCCTACATGTTAGACGGCAACGAAGAAGCATACTACATACGCGTCATCCAGTATGTAATTGTCCTTCAGCCCTAGATGATGAGGATGATTCAGTTTAGGTACCACCTACCTGTATTATGGACCGAGGAGAAATTCCTAGGTTGACCCGATGGCCTCCAGCACTGGCAGATCTCTTTCTATATCAGGCGTGTCCATGTGGAAGATGTGGACAGAAGAATCTTGCCTACGCTGGCCCGATGCGTCTTTACTAGCTGCTGAATCGTCAAGGATATTTAGGTACTGTGCCGCTTTACATTTGCATGGAAGTGTCTGCCCCAGTCCATAGAAAGCCTTTTATATAGTACTGATACAGCCTGAGTGTCATGGCAGGGCAGTTCAGAAGTTCTTGTGCCTTGGTTATAGTTTGGATATCCTTTCTCACAAGAACCCTCGTTTGCGAATCTCGGACCTCGTCAACTGGGATGAAACTCACCGCGGGATTCGTTGATGTTCTCCGGGCTGAAACAGCATTCAAGCGATGGACATCATCCTCCAAGGGGCGTCTCTCAGTTCTATTGATGGAACTCGAACAGCGTAACTAATTTGATGCAGGACTTCTATGCACCGGCTGGGAAAGTCAACACCAGAGACGGGATATGCAGACTCGAGTGCAGTGGTATTGTGACCCGAGTTGCCCCGTTTGATGTTTCACCGTCTCGCGATAGGAGATCGCGTGGTCGTCATGCGTCCAGGCCATTTTACCACCTGCCAACGGTTCCCGGAATGGGCATGTCAAAAGCTCCAGGACAGTTCTTGTACCGGGAAAAGAAGATCAAACCGATCGAGCCGTTGAATTGCAATTTCGCTTCAGGATGGAGCCTCCTTGATCCCAGTATGGGCATTCCCTCTTCCGCTGGCGACATTTCCTGTCATTGCTAACGGCCGTAGACCCTGCCTCGCAAGCACGACTCAAAAGTCAGCCCGGACAAACCCTCCCTTATGGGTGGATGCCTGGGCGGGCTTGGTCGTAGCATAGCGAAATAGATGACCCAGCAAGGTGCCAGAAGGTTTCTCTTCATCGGTCGAAGCGGGACCGATAGGAAGCCTGCCAAACAGCTCGTGGAGGACCTCGAGGCTTCTGGTGCTCAATGGTATCGTTGTACGTGGGGACGTGAGCGCTTTTGCTGATGTCCAGAGGACGATATCTGCGATCGATGGGCCTATTGGGGGTGTCATTCAGACGGCAATGGGGCTCAACGTAAGATCACCATTGTCCATTCGCTTTATCGATTTTTCGTTCTGACAATTTCACTAGGAGACACTCTGGACATGCATGCCCGTTGAATATTGGCACATGGGAATCGATCCCAAGCTTGTTGGCTCCTGGAACCTCTACAACGCGCTTGAGGGTAGAGCATCTGATCTCGATTTCCTTCTGTTGAACTGAGCCACCAACTACTTCCTGGACGTGTTCACCCGCTTCCTCAGGAGCAAAGACCTGCGGACGGTGGAAAGTCGGTGCTGGACGCGATTAACGATCTGATTGTGCGCGCTTCTCCAACCTGGTCCTGCAGCAGGTCGATAAGATCGATCTGACAAGGGGGCTGGCCAAATTCGGCATGGACAGCATGCTTGCTGCGGAATTCCGGACCAGGTTCTACCAGGCGTTCAAGGTTGATATTCCTTTCCTCACCTTGTTGGCAGAATCGACTACCCTCAGCGTACTGGGCGAGCTGGTTCATGGGCAGATTTCTCAGGAGTGGAAGCCATATTATTTACTGAATTCGGTCCCCACACTAACGGAGCAATTCCCGAGAAGCAATATGTCCTTGTATCCCGGAATTTTGCCCGAACTATGCGCTTTGAATGATACACTGAATGAGAAGACGCCCCACGGGGAAGTGCTACACGGATTACTATACAAATCCGACACCGGAGGCTGCTTTGGGTCAACGTCCGTCGGAGTCGTTGATCTCCTCCTCCACACTCCATCTTCGGAAGCCAACCATATGGCCCTCCCAGCATGGGAACGTAGTCACGCATAGCAAAACATTCGAAGATCTAAAAATCTCCGAAGAATCCCCGCGCCTTGCACTCCTCCAACCCCATCGCTGTGAAGATCCGTCCCAGAAGCGGAAGCCCAAGACGCAAATCTTGCAACGGCGTCGGCTCCCCATATGCTTAGCGCCGGAGAATACCCCGGACTGAGTCATGAATCGATATCCTCACTTCTCAGTTGGCCACGAGAGTCAGTTGCTTGGGAACGGACTGAGGATGGAGCCCAGAAGTCACGTCATTGCCCCGCCTCGCGGTGCTGCTCCGATGCTGCGCTGCGGTATAAATATGCAGTCAGGGTAGTGTCTGTTTAGGAGAGTGAACAGACTCTGGAAAGACAAGATGAAGACCACCGTATCTCTTGCTTTGTCGCTGGCTCTTCTGTGCCGGGTTGGAGATACGGCCCCGACTCTCGCAGAGCCAACAGCCACCGTCCGCAATGGGACATACGTCGGTGTGCATAACGCACATTATGGCCAGGATTACTTCCTCGGGATTCCATACGCGCAGCAGCCGATTCGCGATCTGCGCTTTACCGTCCCGCAGTCGTTGAATGAGACGTGGGAGGGGACAAGGGAGGCGAAGGAGTATTCAGAGATCTGTGTTGGATACGGAGTACGTAGCTTCGATGATTAATCTACTGCTGGTATCTGCTGCAGCTCGGGAAACTGATATCGTCCAGACCGACTCCATCTGGTATCCGCAGGGTGAGGCTTGTCTGACGCTCAATGTGATCCGGGACTCGTCGGTCGATGCCGATTCCAGTCTCCCTGTTGGCGTCTGGATCCACGGTGGCGGGTTCGTTATGGGCTCTGGGGCCGATCAAAGGTACAACATGTCTGCGATGGTCGCGAACTCGCATAGAATCGGTATGGACCTCTACTCTCCAGCAGTGTGTGATCCATGCGAGGCTAACCAAATGTGCTAGGCAAACCCTTCATCGGGGTAACGCTCAACTACCGCCTCTCAGCCTGGGGCTTCCTCGGCTCGAAGGAAGTCACCGACAGTGGGAACACAAACCTCGGCCTGCGAGACCAGCGCCTCGCTCTGCACTGGATCCAAGAGAACATCGCCGCCTTCGGTGGCGACCCCCGCAAAGTCACCATCTTCGGCGAATCCGCGGGCGCGATGTCCGTGGGCACCCATCTGATCGCCTACGGTGGTCGGGATGACGGTCTGTTCCGAGCGGCCATCATGCAATCCGGGGGCTCGATCACGGCGGGCCCGATGGATACGACCGGGTATCAGGGGATGTATGACGAGATTGTTGGGAGGGTGGGCTGTGCGTCGTCGGGAGACACGCTGCAGTGTCTGCGCGAGGTCCCCTTTGCGACGCTGAATGCAGTCTTCAACGGCACGGGTGGTAACCCCGCGTACGGCTTCTCCCCGGCCGTGGATCATGATCTTGTGAGGGATTGGGGAAGCAAGCAGTTGGAGAGCCACGAGTTCGTCAAGGTGCCCATCATCGCGGGGACCAATACAGACGAGGGTGTGTCGTTTGGACCGACGGGGATCAACACCACGGAGCAGTTCTACCGGTATCTAACGGGTAAGCCATGACCTTCCCTTGCCATAGATATGTACGTTGTATATACTAACTCCCCCAAGCCAGCGAATCAGGCTTCAAAATGCCGCCCCCAATCGCCCACGAAATCCTCGCCCTCTACCCCGACGACCCATCCCAGGGGATCCCCGCGTTCCTGGGCGCGCAACGGGTCCCCTCGATGGGCTACCAATGGCGCCGCACCTCCGCCTACGCCGGCGACTACTCCATGCACGCCAACCGCCGGCGACAGTGCGAAGCCTGGGCTGAATCCGACACCCCCGCGTTCTGCTACCGGTTCGATATCCGCGGCGCAGACGTCGACGCCCTCTCCGGCGCGGCGCACTTCGTCGAGGTCGCCTTCGTCTTTAACAACATCGCCGGCCTGGGATACCACTACGGGAAGCCGTTTGAGGGGGCCCCGGAGTCGTATACGAGGGCGAGTACGCTGATGGCGGGTATGTGGGCGTCGTTCATTCATGATCTGGATCCGAACTCGGGACTTGGGGAGGCCGTGTCCTGGGAGGGGTATGCGGTGGACAAGCCGGTGGATCTGGTCTTTGATGCGAATGTGACGGCGCTGCGGTATATGGAGGACGATACGTGGCGGAAGGAGGGGATTGATTTTATTAACTCCGTGGCGGGGGCGTTGTGGCGGTAGTTTTTCTATTGTTATTGTTGTTATTTTTGTTGTTTTCCGAGGCTGTTGGTCTGATTTTGGGTATACTCATTCTGGTTCGTGGGTGTCCATGACCAGCTACTAGTCCTACGAGTGATACTGCATCCAATACTTGTCCCTTAACTTGGAGCCGACATGCCGAATCGTCTAGAGGACCTTTTCCTCGAGATACCAGGATACCCTCGTAGTAAGGACTTCATATACACATTCCTCGGGAGTTTTTTACGGGCTTCTCATGCTGAAGGCTAGAATTGCAAGATACAGACAACCCATAAGCGTCGAGGATTCATAAAGGAGGGTCAAATACAGCTAGCTGTATGTAAATATAAATCATTTGGATTGTCCATGTGCTGCCATTTACTACTACCTGTCCGTTATCCAATGTTAGTCTCATCACCGGATAGAGTGGCAACCCTAAGGTAGGATTGTGATTCTACCCCTTTGGCGGAATATACTTCTGTTTCCGGATTTAAGGCAGAGACTCAGTACCATAAATCACCCAGGACTCACGGTATACTACTGTAGCAGCGAATACTGTAGCAGGGAATTATCTGTGCTTTACAAGATCCCTGCCGCTCCGCAAAAGCGCTGACAACAACCTGAACCAGTTCTGAACAGCTAAATCATCAGGTTCTTCTACCTATATAATAAGACTGAGTCCAACTGCCCCGAGTCTCAGTCAGTCAGTGCACCGCTTGATTTCCCATTTGTATTTCCTACCTTGGCTTACTCTACAAAATGTCCTTCATCCCTACAAAATTCTACTACGCCTCGGCTGCCCTCCACGTCGTCTCAATCCCGGCCATATCCACTTTGGTATCAGACATGTTGACCCCATTGTACGTTCCATCTCATGAGGCGGGCGGTATTGGGACAATTGGGACCTGAACTATGTACTAGTACTACATCTGATGCTGGTTCTGTGACACTGTGCTCCGTCAGTGTAAGCTTGGAAAGAAAAAGAAAGGAAAGAAAAGTTGGGATATTCACACTGCGAGAGCATAGTGAGTCCAGTTACCTGTGATGTTTCGCTATCTATAAATGATCAGGGAAAGCTGCGTATGGAATCTCCAAGAGGTAAGGGTGATATATTGATATTATGCCATGTATGAAGAGACTACTCCCTAGAGCTAGAGCTAAGCCTGTTCAGATATCACTAAACCAGCTAATCACTACACCCGTTACACCTTGCTTGCCAGGACTGAATGGCCGTTAAGGACAATGTTTACAAGTCCTAGGTTATCGAGCAGTTCTTCATACTACCTCCCATGGATTTTGCCCATTGTGTTGAAAGTTCACGGACTGGCTGGTGTAGTGCTTTAGATCATACTCACCAATCCCATCTGCAGATCAATCTATATCAGTATTATTTGCTACTCTGCTTGTCATCATCCATCCGGCTCTTCTCTACCTGGACTTCAGGGGAGAACCATGCCGGGATGTATCCCTGCTGGATGAAAAGCCGCTGTTGTATATGTATGCCAGTCCTTCGCGCTCTGGGCCTATGCCACGATGTACCAATAGGATCAGTTTATATGAGATCGACTTCTACTGCAGGAAGGAATTCTCGCAAATTCATTATAAGTCCTGCCTGGGTGCTATCCGGTGGAGTAAGAGACTCTCCATGCCTGACCATACGGCTTTGAGCTCTTGATATTACAGGATTGGAAAATGGACCTTGGTGTATAGCGCAGAGGGTCTGGCATGAAAAGTCACAATAAGCATGGATCTGCTATACCCTCTGGCCGAGTCCATTCACCTTCTGTAGCATTGTCCCTTAGCAGTATACCCAAGACGTACAGATATTGCTCAGAAGAGTACATCACACAAATCAATCAACTTTCATTCCACTAAAGAATCAGAACCACCTATCTCGCTCCCAGCGGCATCATCAGCGAAAACACCCAACCGATCCCTTCCCTTAATATCACCCCCGGCAGCCCCTACCAAATACCGTCCTACAAAGTAAACACCATCCTCCAGCAGAGAAAGCCACCTGCGGTGCAATTACAAAAGCTCCTCCAAACCCTCACTGGCCGTCTCTTGCCACCCGGCCGCCTCAGCCCCGCCCTGCATAAAAAACCCGGCCGCCTCTGCATCCCCTTTCAAGACGAACTGCAGCCAATTGACAGCGGCAACCCCAAACGCCCCGCCGTCCGGATCCCCATACGTCCCCCCATGGCCGACGGGATAGTTGCCCACCCATTTAGGGACGCCTTGGAGGGCTGCGTAGTCTCTCATTCCCTGCGGCAGTCAGTCAGCCTCCATCCGAACCTTTCCTCCAGAAGAGAGAGAGAAACCTACATTCGGATACGCAATATCCCCCCTCCCGCCCAAGAAATAAAACACCGGAACCGCCACCTCACTGATCGCCTCCCCACCATCCAAGAACCCCGAGTTAAAGATCCCCAGATTCGACACCCGCTCATCGTCCCGCAGCTCATACGCCTCCAGCCCGCCGCAGCTCATGCCCGCGACCGCAATCCGACCGACATCGACGGTCTCGTACCCGTCAGTCCCGGCCGCGGCCGCGGCGGTAATGAAGTCGATTGCGTCGCGCATCATGGCGGCATTCGTGCTGCCGGTGCCGCCGGGCGGGCCGGAGGCGATGGCGATGTAGCCGTAGGAGGCGATGTTGGTGAGGAAGTTGGCGAAGTCGGTGCCGTCGTTGGCGCAGGCGCCGTTGCCCCAGATGAGGACGGGGAGGGGGTCGGAGGCGGGTGTGGGGGTGGTGGGTTTGTAGATGGTGTGGGAGGGGAGGGAGGGGTCGGTGGTGTAGGCCTGATGTATTTAGTATCTTTTTATTCTTTTAGTTAGTTAGTCAGGGTTGGGACTGGCGTACTGCTGGGTATGGGCCGCTGCCGGTGGATTGGCTGCTGGACAGCGGGACTAAGGCTGGGAGGAGGGAGAGGGTAGCCGAAAGCTTCATTTTGGCTGGCTGACTTGGTTGGCTTCAGGATGGGCGTAAGGGTAAACAAAGAAGAGACTGGGGGATTTCATGGCCGTTTTATAGACATTTCTGCAATGCCGGCGTCGAAGCCGGTTTCTGCACTGGGTCGACATCTGTAGACACTACCTTACCTAGGTATAGAAGACATGGATTCCACTGCGGGGTTAACGTCGATCCTTCAGTGAAGAGCGCGGAGACGATGCAGCTTATATTAAAGTCCTGCAACTCCCACGAATCAGCACCGAGTGGCGCAGGATCATCTTCTCTCAGGAACACGGATATTGACTCGCGAGTGTACTCTGAAACAGGAGACCCTTGCCAACTACTCAGTAGGGTTTAACTTCCTGTGTGGTTGCGCTTCGGAGGTTCCTCTGTCGGCTCGCGCCAGGGGCACAACTACCGACTGCTGGCTGACGGAGTTGGTATTTCGATGCTGGAGCTGGAGTGGAGACTGGGAGGGGATATCTACGAGTAAGTGATGTGGGCATTAGTAACGGACACGGAATTGGATTGCTGGATGTTGATATGAGAAATCAACCACAAAAGAAGGTTTATATGGAAGGACGGGAGAGAGAGCCTATTGCCATGCGGAACAGAGACGTCGTAGCAAATGACTTCAGGAGGCGAAGAAAGGCTTAATCATATACACAGGAGTAAGCACAGGGAGCTGCTGCGTAAATAAGTGACTCATTGGCAAACATTGCATCTCTGACTGCTTGAGGATTCATGAATGCGGAATCTGTCAACTAAGACAGTACAGAGGTGAAGTAGAGCATTCAATATGCCCTGTCATCATGTCCTTTCATCAATGCCTAGGTTGTTCGCTGGGTATTAGGGACCTTCGATTCAGAACTTGTATGTCAAAGACAAACAAAGCCAGACACAGTTCCTTTATACCAACAGGTTCATTCAAGAACCATGCTCTTTTAAAGAGATAAAGATAGAATCAAAGCGCATTGTTCATTGAAATCGCATTCTCCAGTCGACTTATAAACCAACCTCCCACTACTGTACAAGACCATTCTACCGACAACAGCAATCTTCCACCATACTTTCAATCCGAGTGACATCTAACCTCTTCAGTTCAGTCGCCATGCCCGAATCCCTAATGTACCAGATCCACCGCTACATCCACTGCCCCGTAGCCCTGAAAGCCCTCCTCCCCGACATCCTCACCTCCGACGAACCACTCAACTGCCTCCTCTTCATGCTCCACTACTCCGTCAAGATGGGCCAGCACGAGAGCTACACAGTCGCGGCACCGGAGTGCTTCGCCCTCGCCCACGAGCCCCTCGTTGCAATGGCCATCAAGGAGACATTAAAGTGCGCCGTCAGGGAATTCGACCATTCCGAGGACCTGACCGTAATCAGTGATTTACTGACGAGTATCCAGGGCATTACGCACCGGAAGCATCGAACCATGATCCTCGAGGAGGCGCTGGAAATAGCCGTGGTGCGAGGACATCTCCAACTCGTACGGCGGATTCTCACGGACGTTGACGCTGACAGATTCCCAACGACCAGTTATGCAGGCGCCGTTCGTCTCGCCGCACACCTGCATCAACCGGATCTCCTTGAATTCCTGCTAGACCGAATGTCCCAGTACAGACGAACAGAGAGAAAAGAACTAGCTGCGCTGCTCGGCCTCCTGGAATCCCATGAACGCGTGACAGCCCATCTGCAGATGCTGCGTCTGGTGATCATCAGAAGCTGTTTCATTCCCAAGGACGGAGACAGACACGAATCCGACCACGACGCAGTCGACACCCTCCTCCACGCAACATGGCACAAGCTCGCCCGACACAGCGGTAGCCAGCCAGACTGGGAAGATCTGCTAACCAGCGGCAGTGCCTTCTCCAGGGCGTACTCCAAGTTCCCAGCCACAGAGCGCCTGCAGCTCCTCTCGCAGAATCTGCCGTTGCTCTTAACCCGGATCATCGAGGCCACGCTGAAGCGCGAACCGACGGAGAAGGTCGGTCTATTTACAGGCTCGGAGAGCTTCCTCGCGCACCGGGTTGTCCTGACGTATTGGTCGTCGTACTTTGCGGAGCGGTCCCTCTGTCGTAGCTATCGGCTGGACAGGGTATCGGCTGTGAATATGAAAAGGGTGGTTGAGTTTATGTATATTGGGAGGTATGAGCCGCCGAAGGAAGGGAGTCCGTCGGAGAATATCAGGGAGATGAAGGAGCTGCTGGAGGTGGCTACGTATCTGGATATTCCGAGACTGAGGGAGATTGTTGTCCTGGCGCTGGCTGGGATCACGGCGGACTCGTTGCGGAGTGTTGGGCGGTTGCAGCCTGATCGTTTAGAATCTTATATTTGAGGCTGTGCTGTAGAGGTTAGCTATCTTGGATGATGATCCTTGGGTATCTAGTAGGTAGTGTTCAAGGCAGTTTAGGGTCAGCCATATTTCCCTTAGTTTGTTTAGGAATGACATGAATCTGAGCGAACTTTTATGAGTATAGATCTCGCGTACAATAACGGCATGAATTGGAGTGCCTTTACTAAAGATAAAGCTATTATCAAGAAATACGTCGTTCTGGGTAACCTGGACGCAGCCATACCCTACAGGTAACCCTTATTCCACAATGCCAATCCAGTTCATGAAGGTTAATGTCTGGGAGTCTAAAGCGTTATGGATGTATACTGCCCCAATTTACATATTAAGCACCTGCCCTCGACTCACCCAATTCAGCAGTTATACCCACACCTGGTCGCACTTTGAATAGGTCCTACAGTTCGGTCATGTTCTTGATTAATCCGACAGCTATCTTTCGAATCCCGTTTCCCACAGCGGCACGTACAAGGGTACTTTTGCAGATGACATGACAGTAATAATAAGCTATTGTGCACAAGACGAACAGAGATTTGTACCTATGATTTAACATCCCCAAACATCCCAGCCGCAACCATCACTCAGAATCCTCAGATTGCAGAGTCCGCCCATTAATGGCCAGCAGCTCGACATTACTAGTATAGCTCAGCAATAGACCGCAAACCAAGACTAACAGAAGGACCACTTACAACACAAGGGTAGAGTTTCCAGGAATAAACGGCGGAGCACCTCTTCATAGCCATAGAAATTAGCACAGTCACCCTCAGCTTGACCATCAATAACTAAATCAAGGACAGACATACTTCGCTCCATATCCATATTCACTGTCATCCCAGTTAGCAACAAACCAAGATACCATCAAAGCAGAAACTTACGGCCCGAATGTAAGATAAGCCTTCTCCCCAAGACTCATCCCTAGAATCCCAACCTCCCATCCTATGAATCCAACGTCAATACAAGCCCACCCACCCATGAAGCACCTTAACCAGGGACAGAGTGAAACCCAACCTTTAATGACCTGCCCCATTCCAATCCGGAACGTAAAGGGGAAGCCACGTTTAATGCTGCTGTCGAACCTGGACGAGCATCAGCTACTGCAGTATCCAAATATTGCCATTCAGACAGGCAATGGGTCAGAGTCAAGGCACATACCGCCGTCCTCGGTTCCGGGAGCGAGTCGGGTCGTACAGGTAGCCGTGGTAGTGGACGGTCACCAGGTCGCCCGTTTTGGGGTAGTCGATGCCATTGCCGGGGCGGATGATCTCTTTGATGAAGTCGATGATGCCCATGCTGAATCTTATACTGAGTATTTGGGGAGTGTATGATGAGGATTGTTACCGCGAGAACTGGATAGCCGGTGATCAGCTGACTGGATGCATAAAGATATGAACGTGCATTACCTTATGTCAGCTACTAAGTCTAATTGCGGGCTAGCCGAGTGTGGACTAGTGGTAATCACCCCCTTCTCCAGGCGAAGCCGGAGACTGAGACTGACTGACGGTGGATGACATGCTCATGTATGGCGGATTTGCGGAGGGTATCCCCGTCTCCAGTGTGATGGACACGAAAGAGAGGAGGGTTTTTATGTTATACGTATTAAGAGCATGGCGTGAGAATGGATATGGGTACAATGAATCAACCTTCTATGAACGCCTAAGTGTTCGTAACTTCGTAAATCTAGAAAAGAAATTCTCACGATCCAATAACAAAAGACGAAGAGTCCATATATATCAATAGCTGAACGTCCCCGGCCTGGCCGCAGAAATGGCGCCCAGCGCCAGCGTGAACAACAGAGCCGCCAGCAGAAAAGGCAGCCCAACCCAGATCCCCCCCAGCTGTAACCCCCACTGGAACATCTTGGCCAGCATAGGACCGCCAATCATAAGGCCTGCATACAACATCGTCGTGGCTCCCGTGAAGACAGCTCCGATGTGAGCTGGGTCAACCATGCCCGCGAGGAAACTCCTGGCGGTGACGGAAAAGGCAAAGCCGAAGGCGAAGATCGTCTGGCCCAGGACCAGAGTCTCCGGCGCGGCCGCAAGGAACATCAGGAATGATCCCAGGACGAGGCAGAGGGCGTTCATCTGGGTGATTTGTTTGTCTTTCACCACGCCATTGAGGTTCAGGCGCTTCACTAGGATATGTGAAAGGGTGGGAATGACGGCCACCAGCACGAACAGATTGACTCCGGCCCGCAGGGAAACTAACAAGGATGCCTGGACCAAATGGTCAGTATCTTTTACCTTGATTTTTCCACACTCCACGGAGAATCACCTTGTCAAACTTCCAGCGAAACTTGGCAGCCGCGTACTGCAGGGTAATGCCAGAAATCATCCGCCCGAGCTGGCATACGAAAAAGGAGGCCATGACCAACAGGATATTCACATCTCGGGTCCAAGGGGCGTCCTTCCTGAACTCATCTGTAATCTGGCGCAAACGGTGCTTGGTCAACGTGAACCATGTGGGATGCGGCTCCTGCGCAGAGGACAAGGAATCCCGATCGCTGCTGCCACCTTGCTTGGAACCCGCTGGCCGAATGTCTGGCACCACTGCGTAGGCGAAAAGGATGGCCAGGACCATGAGACCAGCGCCGCCGATCACGGGTATCCAGGGGTTGAAGTCCGCGAGGGCAGCACCGGTGGGGACGGAGACTAACTCGGCGATGAGAATGGCGGCATGGACTTGGGAGAATGCGGTGGTTCTAACAGAGGGTCAGACAGAAAAGGGAAAGGGCCATCTCCGGGATATCGTAAAGCCTGCTTACCTTAAATCTGCAGGGCACGAATCGGCTATCATCGCGAAAGCCATAGCGGATATCGAAGGTCCTCCTCCGCCGAGCAGTTGCCAGACACCGGAGAACCATACAGCGCGGAGAGGGAAAATGTCGGGGAACCATGCTGCGTTTCCTTAGTGTTCTGACTGGTAGGAAAAAAGGATTCGGAGACTTGAACATGAACTTACTCACGACTGCGACCCAGATATCGCTCAGAAGACATCCGACCAGGGCAATTAACAGGACCTTTTTGCGCCCAACCCGATCGGCGACGACTCCATAGGGTATCGAACCCACGATGGCTAAACAGACGCATCAGCCAGCTGCAGGCACAGCTAAACAGAATATGGGACGTGCCTGGAATATTCTCAAACGTGTCCCGCCAACCATTGATCAGAGCCAGTTCACTCTGCACCGGCTCAACCTTACAATCTGCCGTCCCGGTGCCTCCATCTCGGGAGAGTTGGGTATAATATCTCTTACAGATGATCTGTTCAAAAATAGCCAGGCGCGGTGCGGTGGTGATTTGGACTGCTATATCAGTGATAAAGAAGGTCAAACTCGCGGCTACTGCGATATGGAGCGGGCTGTAGCGTTTGTTGGGTCTGTGGGGGTATCTTGACCATCGAGGCTCCCGGTCGCCGCCGATTAACGATACATCTTCGCCGCAGCTGTTGTCGTCGGGTTCTGTCATGGTGTTGTGGTGTGGCGTGGTCTTCTGGTGCGGATGTGGAGGAATCCGACAGACGATGAATCGGCGACGATGAATCGGCGACCGACCGTTGAAGTCTCGGGATGGGAGTGGTCTATAACCAGTTTAGAAGAACGGAATCTCGAGGCGCTCGGACTCTGCAGGTCAGTCGTCAGTCAAATCCACTGTGAAATCATGTGCAAATAAGCTACCTCGCTGGCCTCCGCATGGTGTCCCAGGGCGGGGTAGCTATATCATCAGGCCGATCAGGGCTGATGATAGTGACCGTTTGGTCCAGTGGAGGGGGCCCCATATCCAGTCTGCATGCCTAGGGAAGATTTCCTATCCGGCAGGCTCGTTGGCTTTTGGCCTTGGACTTTCTCTGTTCACCGCAATTACTGAGGGTGTCGGTGTCATCTGGCACTGCCACTATTACAAGCGCAGTGGTTGCAGGGGTCAGCTGAAACTGTTGGCATGCATACCACAGTAATTCGCAGTTTGATTGAGTCCACTGGATACCTGACCGGAGATTTTATCCGGGCAAGATATCTGAGCAACCCCCACCATTCAAACTGTAGTCAGTTTCTTGACATCTCCCCTCGGCAACAGTATCTATCATCATATTCGGGTAATTCACGCGCCGGGTCCAGGCACCCCCGCGACTGGCGCCTCTCTGACCGTTGGGGCGCAGGTTGATCTCGATATCCATGTCCATATGACGTGCAGCGCCCAGATAAGTAGCAGTGTTGGCATTGGCGGGAAGCTGGGAGACCAGACCTGAGATAACGCAGGCAAACGGTCGGCCCTGGAGGTCGAGTTGGTCCATCTCCATCTAGGATTCATTATCTCACACGTGTCAGTCAATCGGAAATGATCGAGATGCGCGATCGGTCCCTCTAGCGAGTCATTCGAGGCAGGATAAAAACTCGAGACTTGTCGTCAACCGTTGCGCCCCCGCATTTCCTTCCCAACATCCCTGTAGTCTAGCCGTCGCTGGATGTCGTCCGGTATCTTGACTCATGAGGAGCAGGACTGGCAAATTGCGATCCGCGTCACTCTGCAGTCGGCAAGTCCAGCCTATGTATGCACAGACGCATAAACAACACTCCGTCGCTTGCAGGGCCGACCGCTGGCGGCTACAAATTGGAGATTCAGCCAGCCACCACATTACCGTATCTTCTAGTAGTACAGACAAAGACGATCTGGACTCGACCACACAACACCCTCCCGTAAGTCTGCAGCATACGCATATCAGCATGCAGAATTCATTCATCTAGACAATGGTTTATTTGGTCCAATTTGCAGTGTAGCTGGTCAAGTAATCCCAAAGCCATCTGCTGCGATCTCAGGGAAGAAGGCCAGAATGAAGCTATATCAGCTACCCTCACGTAGCCCACTGAGAATCGGATGCCATTCCCATAGATACTCAGCTCTAGTACTCCGTACATGGACTGCTTGTGTACCATCTAACGGATGAAGCTGCAAGGGGTTGAGTCAGGGCGAGTGGCCAAGGCGCTAGATATGACGTGTCTCTTCTACTATTACCTACTACAGGGTATTTTACTTACTGCCTACACTATGGATGTATGTACTTCCAAGTTGGATCTGGAGGCTACCTATACTAAGCTACCCTCAATTGACTTCAAGGTTCATATCACCAGTCCAGGGCTGACTATCAGAGTCTAGCACTTCTCCACCGGATCTGGCTACTGTAGTATATTCTTCAGCGTGTCTATCCACTCAGGGAGCTCCTGGAGGTAACCCTGGAAGCTCTACGCTGCACATGCAATAAATCGCAACGCAAGCCCAACCCCTAGAATAGTGATACCAATACTAATATTAATACTACTTTATTCAATGTATCTTATAGCCACTCCTTACTTACCAAGCGAAATTGTTCCCGTCAGACACACTCATTCCCAAAGCGTGTTACCCTCTCCTATACCCAGACAGATATTTTCAACACTGTACAGCCCAGCTCAGACAGCACCTCTCCAAACCCAAACACAACAACATAACATACATCCCCACGAAAGGACAGCTACGCAGCTATTTCCTCCCCGGTCTCACCCCCAACAACCTCCACCAAATGCCCAACCCAAAGGTCCTCCCCCCTTCCCCGCGCCAGCATCCCCGCCGCCAAAAGCGTATTCTTAATCCCCCACCCATTCAGCCCAAACTCAGCCAGATACCCAACACCCGCGCTGATCTCAGCAATCCGATCCTTCGTATGCGGCCGTTCTTTCCGAAGAAATTCTGCAATCGAATCCGCCCAGACGCCCCGACGACTCACCTCGTCTAAGACCGGGTAATGAACCGCCAGTCTGGCTCTGCGGGATCGGATGAAAACGGATTGCTCGAGGCTGCTGACGTCCGAAGCCGTGAAGATGAGAAGGCCCGGGTGGGATTCCAGTACGCGGAAGAAAGCCTCTACGGCGGGGGTGGGGGTGGGATGATTCTTTTGGGCTCTACCGGGATCGGTCCACCGGCTGAGAAAGACATCGACTTCGTCTAAAAGCAGCACACACCCCCAGGCCCTCCCGACCCGCATCGCTACCTCTAGAGCCTTTTCGACCCCGGGGATAGTGGTACCGAGACCACCGCACGGAATGCGGTACAGCGGCCTGCGGAGCAGTTCGGCGACCAGCTCCGCCGAGAATGACTTCCCTGTTCCCGAGGGGCCGTGGAGGAGTAAGGTCAGGCCGTTTGCGTGCGGGAGTGCGTTCTGGGACACAAAGGCGCGGAGCAGATCTTTCTTCGTGTGCTCGAGGGCGAGGCGGGAGAAGGGGTCTGGGTCCCATTTGATTTCGCGGATGTCTCGGACGGAGAGACAGGTCCATTGGTCGGTGTCCAGGTCGAAGGCAGGGATGGTGGGTGGGAAGAGGAGGTAGTTGAGTTTGTTCTGGGCGAAGGCGGTCTTGTATTCGGTTTCGGGGAGGTATTCGCGGTTGCAACTCTCGTGTGTGGTTGTGTTTGGGGGTGTTGGGTGGAGTTGGTGGAAGAGCTTTGCGTCGACCATGTAGCGGGACTTGCGCTGAGGACGGGGTTAGCAACCTTGGAGATGGAGGGGGACAGGGTATATGTGGATGCGAGGACGTACCGGAGGTATCACCGCGACAAAGCCAGAAGGCTCGTAGCTCACGAATCGTCTCTGACGACACGCCCAGAAGACCTGACCTCGTCTTTTCAATTCGTTTCTCAACTTGTTGTTGAACCGCACAGGGTGTATGTCCAGCTGCGTGATCGGGGTATCTCTGTGCATGTAAGTCCAATCCAAGACGAGCCGGTGTGACTTTCTGCAAAATCGACCATCAAACTCCCACGACCAACACGAGATAAACACAAAATTGCCCTCAAACTCCGGCCAGTCACTGACCCGATATACCCCGGGGTGTCGGCCCCGGATGCAGACGATATGCTCACCCGGCCAAAACAGCTTCGGAAGATGCTTGCGTGCCACGAAGCCGCGAGAGAACATGTAATCGGCGTCGTCAAACTCCCGCTTGAGGATCGTCCGTATGACGGCGAAGTAACTCAGCAGCTGGGGATCAAGCTTCTTCGATTTCCACTGGTTCTGCCGCAGATAGACATACAATCGACTTACCGTCCTCTCCGTCGCCGGCGAGATGCTCCCGGTTGCGATCCTCGTCGGCGGAGCGCCAATAATCCGCTTGACCTTCTCCTCCAGCTCCCCGGAAACGATGACGACCTCCTCAGACACCGCTTCAGGCTCAGGTGCGTCCACACTGGGGATATAGCGAGGACGTCGTGAGCGGCACTTCCCTCTCAGCTCCAGCTCCAGCTCCAGCTTCTCCAGACGGAGCTCCAGCTCGGGTCCCTCCTCTCTGATCGAGTGGTACTCATCACAGCTGTAGTGTTTTACCCACATGATATCGACCTCCGGAGACTTCTTCAGCCGTCTCTCGGCCCACGCAAATCCTTGGTTGCCGCCTAGTTTAGTGACACGCTTATTGCTGACGTAGACACGAGGAGCATCGGCGTAGTCGGCTCTTGCGGGATGGTCGGCGTGTTCCCCCGCGGCGCTGCAGATTATTCGGTGCACAAGGACCGGCTGGGGGGCTTCTCGTGTGGGATTGTGTTTCTCGTCGCGCGCGGCGCGGAGTTTCCGGCGTTTGGGATTCGGGTGGTGTTCCATTGCCGCGGGATCGAGGGTCGTATGCTAGGAAGAGCAGATGGATGGAAGTCTGTGGGATTGCAGAGAGAGAAAGGCAGCATGGAACTAGGCTTATAAAAAAAAAAGGAAGAGGAAGATGAGCTCATTTCTGGATATTTGATTCTGCCTGAGCATGATTTCCAAGATCAGGCCCTTAGCTTAATCTGCTCGTCTTCCTATGGTTCGCATCTGCATACTGTGGATGGCCTTTTGAGAACCCGGCCCAATTAAGCCTTGAGTCAAACAAGAATCATGCTTCCCTATTTACCGGAGCCGGGACCATCACAGCATCATAGTTTTTGTAACCTTGCTGAACCATGTGAAAAGCCTTGTCGTGATATTGTTGGCCGAGCTAGAGTACCTGGCGGGGATCAGGGGATGGTACATGGGATATTTGGCTGTGGTAAGTTATCTGAATCCATGTTTGCGGAATGCTCAGTCAAGAAGTAAGCGGAAGACATAATCATATTGACGTCGTATCTAATCAGCTATGCGCAGCTTTTATCAATCGAATGCAAGTACAGGCTTTTAAAACACGAGAAGAAGCATATCTATGCTAGGGTGGCGTGGTATGGCAGCAGGCAGGTCTATAACGAATCTCTGATTGCTTAAGCCTTCGTACGATCAGGAAGGTCAACCCCGTCTGGTTTCGTCTCCTCCGGCTTGGCCTCGTCCGGCTTCGCACCGGGATGGCGAGTACCCTTATTTTTGACCTTCTTGACCTTCTTCTGCGCCTCTGGCGGCGGGTAGGCCTTTAATGTGATTTCTTGCCACTCGGGCGACGCTTGGTAGGCTTCGGTGATCGGCGCCATGAGTTTGACCAGGGCGTCGGCGACGGCCGGTTTCAGTGTTTGCGGGGTCAACTATTTCAGTCAGTTTCCAGGCCTGGCGTGGCAAGAGTCACGGACGTACGATGTCATTCTTGTAATCCTCATACACCTGCTTGGCGTCTGTGTAGACCAGCGGCTCTTCGTCTCTTCGCTCAACGCGGAACTCCTTCTTGCCCTTCAGGCCGGCGGCCGGCAGGAGGATGTACTCCACCAGGGCCAGGACACCGTTCTCCTCCGTGACGCGAGGGGCGGCTTCAGCCTTGCGGATTTTCTTCGAGATCTTCTCCGGCGGGTCCAACAGATCGATCTTGCTGTCTACACATTGTTAGTGCCGTAAAACCCAGGCGCGAACACATCGGGTTCAGATTGGCAGAGGATACCTTCGACACTGGAACTCATCTTTCCACCGCTCAAACCGGCAATCATAGGGTTCAGCAGGTGAGCCCGCTTCCTGTATCCCAACTTCGGCAGCCATTCCACGGCCGCCGCAAACAACTTTCTCTGGTCGAGACCGCCCAGCTGGGCGTCCACCTTCAAGTACTCCTCATCGAGGACCTGGAGCAGGGGGTACAACAAGCCACTCAGCGGAGCATTGGCCGTCTGCTTGACGACCTCAGCACCGGCCTTCTTCGCATCGTGTTCTGAGGTGATCGACGCCAGCTTGTACAAATCCATCACATAGTCCGGGTTCTTCTGGTAGGAGCTGCCGAGGATGAACTCGAGCTTGTCGGTCTGCACGCCGACGGACTGGATCAGCGCGGTGATGACCTTGGAGTAGTACTTCGCGCGGTTCTCCACCAGCTCCAGCGGCGCCTTCAGGTTATCCAGGAAGCCGTGGATATCGGCGAGGAGAACAACGACATCGCAGCCGGCGGCGAGGAGCTGGGCGATTTTCAGCGCGGGGACGAAGTATCCCGTATGCGGACGGCCGGTGGTTGCAGTGCCTGAACGTCAGATAACCGGTTAGCGTCGCCCCAGTCCTAATTGTCATAGGTAAGGTACCATACCCCAGTACACGCGCGGATTGCGCCCCTCGGCCAGAATGGTCTCGAGGACTTCCGGGTTGAGGACCTCGGCGAGGTTCTCGCTGATGAGATCGTAGCGGGCCTTTGCAGCGGCGTCCATTGCGACAGTACTCCGGGTCCGTGAGAGAGGTAAAGCGAATCCGGCGACGGCAATCCGGCAGACAAATGTCAGAGGAGTGGGACACACGATGGCGGGGGAGGAAACATTGAAACATTCTGCCGGTGGCGATGACTCATCTGCTGATAAGGTCAGCACGTGATCTCGGCAGGTTCCGGTTCCTCGCCGCTGATGCCTCCAGTCTCAGGCACTCAGGCAAATCCATCGCCACTGCCAGTGAGATGGAATGGAAATAACAAAGTTTTCTGCCTGTTTCATGGTTCACGAGAGCTTCACAGACAGGGTCACCATCTGATTGGCCCTGGTCCAATTCACTGTAGTCTCCAAAGAGCCTGCATCCTCGAGTCTCCGTGGATATATATCCGATCCGCCCACTGCATACCGTAACCAGTCTCAGCCCTAACTCCAGGCCTTCTTCCCCGACAGCACTAAATATACTACCTTGAAGACTCCAAGCCACCTACACAGCCTAAACAATAATCCATGCCCCATTCCCGTCAGTTTTCACTAACAATCCTACCAGTAACTCCGTCACAAGCTGGACTCCGATAGAAGCCCCCTACCTTATACCCCTAACCACCCTACAACCCCCAACCCCCGGAAGCCATTACTTCAGGTCCGAAGAAACCAGAGCGGAACTAAAGAGTAAACACCGACCGTTCTCTGACCCTACTCCTACGACTCAACAAGGTAAGGTATCTAGTAGGTACTTCTAGATACGTAACACTGCAGTGCAGTTCGCAATCCGCAATCCGCAGTCCGCAGCTCCATCATACATGCAATGATCCCTCTCTTCAGCGAGTGTATCTTCCCGGTACTGACACGCCAGCTGGAATGACGACATCTTCTATTCTACCTAGGTAGTACCTTACCTACCTGTGTACGTACATAGTGCTGAACTGAAGCCAGACAAGATAGATTGTAGAAATCTTGAGGATGGAGCAAGACAAAAGAAAGACAATACAATGTGGGATTCTCAGGTCTCTTAACGGAAAATGACTGAATTGCCATGCCACTACTGCTTTTCTACTTCTAACCTGTGGGTATAAGGTATAGTACAAGCACGAGCACTACGAAGGTAAGGTACCTGCTAAGATACTGGAGATTATCAACCTTAAAGTTCATTTCCATTCTTTAAGTAGACTACAGTACGAAGAATTGCTGGCTAGCTAAGTTATTACAGTCGTTGTGACAGTCTGGACATCCCCCGCATAGCGATAAATAAGGTAAAACCAAATCCAGATCAAAACACACAAAACTTTTCTTCTTCAAGGCACTAAACCGCAATCGCCACCCTCCCCAAATCCACCTCCCCCTCCATCGCCGGATAACTCCTCTCGGAAATCAAATCATCACTGGCCTCGGCCTTCCCGGCCCCAAACCGCTTCAGATCCGAATTCCACTGATGCATATCCAGCCCCTTCCCGCTCTCCCCGCGCAGCTCCTGCGGAAACACGCGGAACAGCTCCTCATTCAGGTGCTCGTACTCGGCGTACTCCTTCGGCCAGCCGCCCAGCCGCTCCACGGCAAGCTTGAGCAGGCGCAGGTGGCGACGGACGGATTTGCCTTCTTCCTCGATGTTCTTCGCACCGGGGCTGCGTGTGCCGGCTCCTGGGCTGGTGGTGGCGCCAGGACTCGCGGGCGGGCTATCGAACATGGTGGCCGTGGTGGTGGATGCAGAGGCCGGGTCGATGAGCCCGCGGAGCGCGTTCTCGTGCAGCCCCGCGGCCTTGCGGTAGTACTGGGAGGCGAGGTCGCGGTGCTCCGGGGTGGAGTGGTAGCCCTGGGCGACGGAGGTGTAGAGCTGGGAGAGGAGGATGGTCATTTCGAGGGTGGAGGGGTGGGTGGGCCCCTGGACGCGGGCGCAGTTGTAGACGAGGTCTTCGGCGAGGCGGATGGACGAGGTGGTTTCGCCGATGAGGTAGCGGGTGATGACGAGGCGGCGGCCGAGGGCGATGGTGTAGGTGAGGTCTGTGTCTGTGTCTGCGGGGGATTTCTGCCGGCGGTCCCAGAGGGAGGTCAGGAGCCAGGCGAGGTCCGGGTAGGCCTTTTGGGTGTCGAGGAGCTTGATGAGGGTGTTCAGGTCCGTTGGGTGGAGGTGGGTGAGGTCGATGGACTGGGTCTTGCAGTGGGTGAGGAGGGTGTTGAGGATGGTGTATGAGACTTGGAGACCTTCTTGCTGTTCAGCGGACTGGGAGGATGGCGAGGGCGGCTCCTTTGTGCCGGAGGACTGCGGGACCGTGGAGCTGGCGAGAGCAAGCCCGGTCTTGAAGACCAGCTTCATGATCTGCGGCGAGGGGAAGCCGTGATGCGCTTCGATGTAGCGGAAAGCAGCAATGGCTAGGTCGCAGGCGGAGCGGCGGTGATGGACATCCTTCGACGCGAGGAGCTGGCTCACGCGGTTGTAGCTGGCGAGGCAAATAGAGCGGAGGAAATTATGCGACGCGTGGGATTGGAAGTGCCCCATGATGGTGGAGAGGAAGATGCTGGCCTGGCTGTGCTTGAGGCTCAGCTTCTGGCCTTCTCTCTCCATGAAGTAGTCGGTGAGTCTCTCCACCAGCCGGGACACAGCGCCGGAGTGGCCTCGAGCCAGCAGCAGGCCCTGCAGATGGCAAACGACCTCCAGCGTGCTCTGGAGCGTGCTGGTCTTAGACCGGAGCTCGCGGCGGAGCTGCTCGAAGTACAGCGATTCTGCCATCAGCGAGGAGTAGACCTCGTTGAGGGTCAAAAGAAATTCTTCGCGCTCGCGGAGGCTGTACTCGAGCTGGGCCAGGAAGAGCAGACCCTGGTGCTGGCTGGCCGTCGCCACCAGATCGAAGCCGACGGCGCTCACGTTGGTGCTGTCCTTCGCGACGAGCTGCTGGTAGATCTCTAGGGCGAACTGCTTCGCGCGATGGACCTCCCCGGCGGCCCTGTAGCTGGCGGCGATACTCTTCGCGGCCGCAATCAGCCGGGCGGACGAGCGTTCCTTGGAGACGATGTGAACCGCCGTTTCTTGGAGCATACTGACGGCGGTGTACGACTCCTTGCGCTGGCTGTACATCGAGACCAGCTCCTGCATCTGCGACAGCGAGCTCTCGTGCGCATAGCCGTATTCCTCGCGGACGGTCTTCCAGCGCTCTGTGCGTCTGGAGATGATCCGGTGGAACTCCTGCTGGGACAGGGTCGCCACGGACGTCGAGACCAAGACGGCCGACTGCGCCTCGGAAATGGTCTCGAGCATGGCGGTGATGTCGGCGTGGTCGATGTGGACCTCATCCGACTGGATCTGGAGGAGGCTCTGGAGCAGCTCTACGGCCTCGGACTCGTACTCCTTCGACTCCTGCGCGATATAGGCCAGGGTCTGGGTTGCGTGGATGGAGATGGCAGCCGTGGCGCCAAAGACGGCCAGACAGGTCTTACGATACTGCACGGTCACGTCGTGGATGACGTGGTAGTCGGCTTGGGTCTTGCGCAGACAGAAGACATACCGTTCGTACACGGAGCGCACGAAGTCGGGATCGCGCAGCTTGATGCTGATCTGGGTGTTCTGGAGACTGTTGAACAGAATCCGAGCAGGGCCCAGCACCTCCGAGTAACGGCCCTGGTTGATGAGTTCCGTCACCACGACGACAAGCGGCTCGAACGCGGCCGGGGCGCAGACGGGCGAGTCCTTGTTCAGAAGCTCGAAGATCCGCCGGTAGTAGTCGACCGACATCGCCTGCGGGCGGGTCATCCCAGCCAGCACCCAGAGCTCCTGAAGAACCATGGGATGGTCGCGGCCAAAGTGCTGGGTGTAGTCATCGAGGATCTCCTGGTGGAGGGCGATCAGCTTGTCAGTCTGGCGGGTTCGCTCATACAGCCGAATGAGATCTTGAGTGATCGAGCGCAGCAAGTTGTCACCGGCTGGTCGACCACGTTGGACCGCGCGATAGAGGCGAAGACAGACGTCTTCCTCCTTGAGTGTCCGGCGGCGATACCGGTAGCATTTTCTCAGGCGCTGAGCGAGCTTGATACAAGACTCCACCTCTTTGGACGGGAGCGCGACGTCGTTGACAGACGGGGCAAAGAAGGACGGCCAGACTGCTCGCAGCGTCCGCTTCAGGACCGTGGTAGCGTCCTTCCACCTGTGCTGGGACAAGTAGTTCTGAACAACCGAGCTGGTGGCCGTAACGGTGGCAGCAGCGTCGATCGAGACACTGGAGATCATGTCCACGATCATCGACTCGGTCACGGTCGACTCGTAGAACTCCTCCGAGCCCATGAACTCGTTCAGGGTGGACTGATGATACCCCTGGATCTCCTTGTACAGCGAGCTCTGCTGGCTGATTGACTGGGCGCACTGGCTCAGCACTTCCAGCGACAGGCTCGACAGTTTGACCACCTTCATGAGCTCCGCGACGGCGACGAACTGGGCCACGACCTCTTCGTGGCTGGACATCGTGTGCTCGTGCTCCTCCCAGAAGCTCGACAGGATCGAAGCCGTATCGAACTCCCTGCTCTGGTCTATCAGCAGCTGGGCGTACGCCCGGATCACCTTCAGACTGCGCAGCTCCCACGCGATCGACTGCTGCAGACGGTACTCCCTGCTGGTGAGCTGCCAAAGGTCGATGTACGTCTGCTCCGCGGCAAACATGTTGCTCTCACGGACGTACTTCTCGGCCTTTGCGAACAGTGCATCGAAGTTGAACGACGCGGTGATCGTCTCGTCCTCTTCGACGTGGTCGAGAATGAGCGCCGTGCCATGCCCGATCACCTCCTTGGGGCCATGGAGCTGGACAACGAGCGACTGCTCCGACGGCCGTCGGGACGGCTGTGGCTCCGTCGCACCAGGGATGATGGTCTGGATGTAAGCGTTCAGCTCGTCGGCCTGGTGGGTTTCGTGGATGGCCGTGTAATGCTCCGACAGCTGATGCAGGGTGGAGAGGACCATCTCGCTTGTATTGCCGTAGTGGATCTTATAGCACTCGACGAGCAGACGGAGCATCTCGACGCGCTTTATCATGATCTCCGTCTTCGACGTCGTCACCTGACTGGCGGTGTATTCCAGGAAGTGCTGGGTGAGCTGCATCGTGATGACATGCTGCGTGCTGAGCACATGCTGGCAGGTTGTCGCGGCATTGTAGAACACCAGACTTGCCTGCGATGGATGCACGTCTTCGATGGTCTGATAGAAGAGAGCCTGGCAGAGAACCGCCTGCAGGGAGGCCGGGTGCTTCGAGCCCAGGATCTGCTCGTAGAGACGGGCTTGGGTGCGATACAGCAAGGCCAGCGCCGGAGTGGACTTATTCTCCCAGACCGTCATCGCCAGCAGCGGAACAAGGACCGACGTGGGAAACACCCCGCCGAGCTCCTTCTTAGCCGTCGCAATCTCCTGGTCCGTATTGCAGCCGAAGGCGATCTTCGTGTTGCCCATCCAGTATCGAACGGCAAAGTCGAGGAGAGGATACCGCTCGATCAAGCCGGACGTCAGATGCGAATCCGCGGGCTCGAGCGAGGGCTCATCCCGTCCGGCCACGGTCTTCTGGATGTAGAGGGACATCCTCCGAATGAGATCGATCTGTGGGCTCTTGATGGCCGACTTGGACTTGTCGCGGGCAAAAGCGTCGGTGACGGCGCTGCGAATCCGGCCGTGGCGGAGATACACCATGTTGTTCTGGCAGAAGACCAGCGCAGCCAGCGGCTTGAGCAGGTTCAGAGGCTCGACCTTGTCGGTGTCCGTGATGACTCCCTTCTCCAGCTGTACGCAGAGGAGGGAGCACAGCTCCGCGATCGCGAGCGGCCGCGCCGCCGAGGCGAGCCAGCCGACGATTCTCGCTCCGTCCTGGTGCAGGTCTGGGGACCGCAGTTTGTGCGAGACCAGGTCGCTGATGCTATATTTTGCCTTCAGCATCTCATCCACGGCTTTGACCAGGGCCTGTCCATTGGGCGCGCTCTCCTCTCGCACTTTCTTGGAGGCCAGCTTGGCCCACAGGAATGAGCCATCTGCGGCCTTCACAATCCGATTGACGAGCATCTCGCGCCCGTCGACGGCGAGCTGGTTGAAGGCCGGGGCGTTCATAAGCACCCTCCGAACGACGGCGGCGACGTCGTCAAAGACGAGCCCTGGCGTTATCTGCACTGAGGGCTTCTCCGCGAGGCCGCACAGCTGCGTCTCGGAGCCCAGGACAACCAGCTTGAGACTGCTCGGGCTCACACCGGCCGTTGCGGTCTGCAGTCGCTGGAGTAAGGCGGATTGCCCACAGGTAGCTTCGTCCACGCCGTCGATGATCAGGACCGTCTGTTTGGCGCCGGTCAGACTGGCCGGGAGGGCGTTCGTGACCGCATCCCAGAGCAGGTTTACATACTGCTCCTCGTCGACGGTCTTCCGGCACCGCTCGTACGTCTCTGACAGCGTCCGGTACAGGTTGACATTTCCGATCCGCGAGGCAAACAGCTGAGACAGGATCGACTTGGCTACGGCGGCAGGAGTTGTCAGGGCGGGGACTCGACTATCTACAGTTGAGCCCAGGTTAGCGACACTTTCCAGACCACTCGGTATAGGCACACTGACTAATGGGAACAAACAACGGCGCATAGCTAACCCCGCCGATGGGATGCTGCAGCTGGTCATTGATGACCGTCGCCAGAATCGACTTGCCGGAGCCTGGCTTGCCCGTGATCGCCAGCGTCCTCTGCTGGCCCTTCAGAAAGCGCACCAGGTACGGATTCACCCAGAGACACGTCGACTCCTCGCGCTCCTGGGCAAACTGGGCCGTGGACTTGGTGATATCCGCCAGGACGGGGTCTTCGGGGGCCAACCACTGGCGGATCAACTTGATCTCAGTGACTATGCCTGTCAGCAGCAGTACAAGACGCCGTAGAATACGTTAAAGGTGACATACCTCTCCCCTCAACAACGCCCTCCTGCTCAAGCTGATGCTTCCACATCAACTCCGCGACAAGGCTGCAGCGGAAATCGAAGCTCCCAATCGCCCCGCCAAAGGTCCCATGGATATCGACAGCCACAGACCCGGACTTCAAATCGCCCAGCGACTTGTAGAAATGCGTCGCAACACCAACGACAAGGGTGACCAGATCCGCCAGGGCAAGAATCACCTGGTCCTTGATGCTCTGCGAGACAGCAAAGAGTTCCGCGCGGCTGAGGAGATTATCCAAGGCGACGGAGCAGCGATAGAAGAGACTAAACACCTCGAGGAGGGCGTCGGAGTTTTCCTCGCCTAACTATACACTCGTTAGGATACTCTATAACCCAAGTTCAAGTAACTCACCCCCAGCAAACTCGCACAATGGATATAAGCCAACTGCGTCGCCATATGGCTCTCCTGCGCGAAGTGCCGGATCGCGCCGTCGAATGAATGCAGCCGTTCGACAAACAGCCTCGCGCAGATCAGCACCTTGTCGTAGCTGCTTCCCTCCGCGGGGAGCTTGCGCATGCGCTCGGAGCGGATCCACTCGAGCAGTCGCTCGTGGTCGGCGCCGATGAGCTTGGACAGGGCCATGCCGTTGCTGTTGCGCGGCTCGAGGGCGCGCACGAGGTCGGTGAGTGTGGCTGTGGTGGTTGATTCGGAGCCGAAACGGCTCAGGGCGGAGGTTGGGCCACGGCCGTAGCCATTGCTGGCCCAGGAGTCAGTGTTGAGGCCGGGGACATTCAGGGCGTGGGTGCAGGAGCTGTAGGGGGCTTGGAAGGGTTGGTGGACGTGTGCTTGGAAGGAGGTGGCCATTCTGGGGTGGTCATTGGTGTTCTTGTAGTGATTTTCGAATAGACAAATGACAGGATTCAAGAGGTTCCTTGTAGATGGTGGGTTGTATAGTATGGATGGGTTTGGTACATCAGGAGTAATGGGTTTGGTACATCAGGAGTAGGAGGAGACCTCACGAGTGCAAGTTTTCCTCTTTTATCAGCGCCGTTCTGGGAGCGGTTGCATCAAGCCACGTCAGAGCGTTTATATTGGTGGGAGAAATGGCCGACTGCCTCAGCTACGGCGTCATGCTTGACGTTAGGGTCGAATGTCCTTGACCTCGCTCTTCATGGCTGGCCCGAAGATAGAAACGACATGCAACTTTCCATTGAGAGAAGGTCTCATCCGTGGATGGAGACGGAGTAAGATGTCAAGGTGATTGATTCCATGGCTCGGAGATCCGAAAGGGGAATGAGTGCAGGATATCTGGGATCCACGTGACAGGGGAGGCGATGGCATCGAATGGCCTCGAGGAGTCTTGCATGAAATGACATCGATGTTTCCGTGGTTCTGTCTGGACTTCTTTGAGGGTTTCGTAAAGTTGTGCAAATGCATAGATATACCTCACTGGGTGCGTTGGACCCTGGCGTTCTTCTGAGCAGGATCTCTAGATCGCACCAGTACTACTAGTAGTAGTTTGTATGACAGCGAAGGCTTATCACTTAGCAGTATAATTGAATAGAATGGTATGCACCATCCATCACACCAGCACCATTAGAGAAACCTCCTCACCCTCTCGTAAACCCACAGCTGACAAGGCCATCCCAGACGGGCAGAACAGACCCACTCTCATCCAGAAAAAAGGATGATATCAACAATATCAACAACTGTCTGCAAACGGAAATGTCCCCCGAACAAGCCCGCTTCAATGCCATGCCCGCCTCGAAATGACCAGAACCTGCACCCAACCCACTGTCTAGAAACTCCATTGTACAGTATAACTATGCCAGAACTGATTGTATCCAGTATCTACTCCCGCAGTCTGAATCCTATTCATGGAGTCGGTGAGAACCCTACATACTAGTAACATTCCTGCTGAATTATGTAACCATTTAAAGTTGCCGGGATCGACGAACGGTGGAGCCGAGAGTTTGATCCTCCGATCCGCTCCAAACTAGAACAGTCCACGACTCTACTGTACCTAACTACTATGTAGTAAAGCACAAGTACCTCAAGGCTAGGCCAGGCCTTTACCCCGAAATGGAAAGCCAGCCTGGAATGATTCAGTCCATGATGTAGAGACCGTTCCAAGGCTCTGGGATCAACCTGGAGCTGGGCCAGCTGTCATCTACTAGTAGGTCCCAACACCACGGTTTCATTATTGCATAGCTACAACCTTACGCACCAGTACCAGCAAGCACTGGGTGGCTATCAGGCTGGGTACTGTGGGTATGCGAGAAAACACTCCCCGTATCTGATGTCAATTGCATCAGTCTGAATCCCTGCCGCAAGCAGAGATATCCAGGAGATACTAAACTAAACATGTAGATTAGTAAAGTGGTTGACGACAGCATGGCTATGTAGTGTAATGATATAAGTACGGTAGTGCTTCACCCGCTACCACCTTTACGTCGTCCTAGTAGTAAGTGTTCGACTCTAGTCTACGAATACATCGCCATCCTCGTATACAGACCAGACAATAATTCCCAATCCCAATCCCAGCCCACTCACCATGAGCTCGCAAGAAAAGTACGTCCCCAACTAACCTCACTCTCACCAACCACACTCAGAAACTAGGAATGAATCACCGACCGCTAACACCACCCAGCCAGGACCCGAACCCCCCCGGCGAGGACGTCGAGCAGACCACCGACGGCGAGAACCCAACAAGCGGAGCCGACGCAGAAAAAGGCAAGAAGCCGAAGAGTCGGATCGTCGATGAACTCCCCCCCGTCGGGCCCTGGGGCGACCGGGCCGTGACGACGCGGCGAGCCGGGATGAGGAAGCCGCCGGAGAAGGATTCGAGCCTGAATGTGCGGATCAATCTGGATCTGAGGGCGGATGTGGCACTGGAGTTGCATGCGGTACTGCAGGGTGAGGTGACGGTTGGGTTGTTCTAAGAGAGAGTTTACCTTGCTTCGTGTCGGGATATGTATGGGTTGGGATAGTATATACTAAAGTATTGGACTGGGACACGGTCCTTGATCTGTTTTCATGTAGTTAGGGTTATCAATAGGGGCGTCCTACCCCCCATATCATATCCCTTCCTTTAGCGAAGAGACTTCTACCGGCCTTGGTTCTTGTCTAATCGCACTCTCTCGTCTCTTCCTGGTCTATACCACCACTAGTCCAGTCTAAACTAATACTCCAGTACCAGACAATTGGTATCATGCCTGTCATAAAGCCACAGATCTATCCTGACCCAACCGCCAAAACAGTCTCATCCCTCACCTGCTTCAAAAACGTCATGACCGGCATGCCCCCCGTGCCATGCAACTCCCGCCTCTCGCCCTGCTTCTGCACGGAGGTGACCGCAGAAGACGACCTCGCCTTCCTAGTAGCCGGCAGGACGACATACCTCGCGACGACTTGCAGATGCTTGGAGCGCAATTTGGCCAACTGCTCCACGGCGTGGTGGAATGCTCGCACAAGGGCATCGTCCGATGGCTCCCTTGTCACGAAATCCCTGAGACTCGGACCCTTCTCGAGATCTTCGAGGAATCGCCGGTGGGGGCCTGGCATGTAGGAACGCATTTTCTGTGATCACGTCAAATCCCATTCAACATCTACACGGAGCTCTGAATCCCACATACCGTCAAATAATCCTCCCCCGTCGACCCCCCATGCCGCACCCCCAAGACAATATCAAAAACTGAAACAGCGAACTCTGCGCATTACTCCCCCCACTCAGTCGCACGTATTCCTTCTCCTTCCCCT